>JASSUY010036212.1:74294-95804 GCA_032466535.1 Forpus xanthops
TCACCACCCTTACAGTAAAGAACTTCTTCCTCAGATCCAATCTAAACTTCCCCTGTTTAAGTTTGAACCCGTTACTCTTTGTCCTATTACTATAGTCCCTGATGAAGAGTCCCTCCCCAGCATCCCTATAGTCCTCCTTCAGATACTGGAAGGTCACTATGAGGTCTCCACGCAGCCTTCTCTTCCATGCTTTGTATTTAAGCTGTCATTGGTGGCATTCAGTTTATTTAACTTCAGGTGATAATGCCATTGTACTCAGTGAAAGTTTATGGCTTGATTCAGCTGCCTAAACCCAGCAGCATTTTAGAGACCCTAGAATAGCTGAGGAAATCCGTAACCATATATGAGAAAGGATCTAAGTGCGACCCACGGCAGAGGCAGCTGGAGGCCAGGATAGAAGCCTCAAGGCAGCATTGGATGCCTGTTTCAAAAACTGAATTAGGCACTTACTCAATAGAACAAATGGCATCTACCAAATGAACCTCACCCTACAGCTGATGCCTACAACCACACAAATGAAAATCTCTTTGCACTATTTCAGATAGCTTATTGATGTGAAAGGAGCCTAGACTTCCTGCAGAGATGCAGTTAGCAAATTAGCTTACAGATGCACCTTAGGTTGAGTGAGCAAAATCCAACCCTTCATAGAGTCACAGACAAGTTTGGGTTGGAAGGTACCTTGAAACTCATCTAATTCCAATTCCCCTGCCATGGGCAGGACACCTTCCAGTAGACCAGGTTGCTCAAAGCCCCATCCAGAGCAGAGCAGAAAAGCAGCTTTTTGCTTACAGATTACAAATATTTACATATATCAGTTGCAGTTGCTCTGAAGTGATTATCTATTATTGGTTTGAAAAACATCTGTCTCAGTAGAGCTGCTCTTTAGCTACTTCTGCAATAAACAAAAATAACACAAAACCTTCTGTATTGGACAGAAACTATTTAACAGTGACAATGCTGCTACACAGATAATTTTTTCAGGGACAGCAAAGAAGTAATCAATCCACAAATCCAAACGTTTTTCTCTTGTAAAATGTCAGAGCTGAGATGTTTCAAAAGAAAAGAACAACCCAAGCTGGGACAACAGTCTTACTTCCAGAACATCAAAGAGAGAGTCACAAAAAGGAAAATATAAGGAAATGAATAAATAAATCCTGTTTTCATTTTCTCTCAGTATGACCTACATATTTACATTGTACTTGCTACTGCTCCAATCATAGTGCAGTAACAATTTCCTAGACAATACAGGTACTTATTTTGAAGCCGTTGCTATGCTACTGTGCTATACCCAGCCTTAGTCACTGCTGGAGCCAAAAGCTGAAGGTGGCATGGGAGTGTCAGCTGAGAATTGATTCATGGACCTTTGTGGAGGCAGAAAAGGTGCATGAACAAGGCACAGACTCAGCAGAGGTCAGAAGCAAGGCCTTTTACCCTTTGTATCTAAAAGATTAACCAAATTGCTGTGCCCTGCTGCTAAAGCACATATTCTGTTTATGACTGATAGCTGGGGAACTGGATGTTACCTGTAGCAGAAAGGCCATTTGCTAATCTTTTCACACACGCAAACAGAGTTAATTCAGATAAGCGTAAATCAAACTATGAAGACACTGCAGTTTTCCTCCTCAGAAATAAGGGTTGCATTGCTTCTAGGTTTATACATTAGATACAAGATTACTCATGACAAGGTATAGAAGGTAGCCGTAAAGGCATGTGGTATCTCCATAGTATGATGTGGAGATGTTGCAGGTGTATTCCTAGTCTCTGAGTTAGTAAAGCAAAAGCATTGGTGACAGTCCCCTCCACACAGGATTTACATCAAAGCACTTTTCTGACTCCAAAACCATACTGTTTTCAGGGATGGGTGATCATAGTGTGGTTGCACCACTAAGAGAATTCTAGTGTTCATGGAGTCAAATGGCAGGCACAAACTGTGCAAGAGTACTGCATTACACCTGCTGGAAAACAGGCGAGTGGTAAAGGGCTGAGACCATTACAACAGCATTTACTGGCAAATATCAGGGCTAGAACATGAACTTTGCAATCCTAAACAGAAGGTTAAAGGATACACAAATATGCTAAAACCCAGCAGATAAAGTGTTCTGAATAAAGAGTTGGACAGACAATTAAAGAGGCTCTTGCTGTAGTAATTTTTATTTGCACTGCTAAATATGCTACCTGCATCTGAAAACTGGAGCTGAAGAAATATATAAGTTAACTGGAAAAGGACAAAAAAAATCTCCACTCCAAAACCAAAAAAACAACAAAACTCACCCTAAACCAAAAGGACCCACAACACACCAAACCACTCAAGTTTAGAAATGGTGACTCAAGCTTGAAAGCAGGCTGAAAGAACTGTTTAGTCGAGGAAAGCAGAGTGAAGGGAATTTGGTATGTCTTCTAGTACACAAAGGACCTATCTATTAAGATACAAAAATAGCTCTGAGCAACAGAATTTTAACAAATGAAAATTTCTGTTTCAGGAGATAATTAAGCATTGACAGAGACTAATAGGTGTAAGTGTTGAATCTGCATCTCTGAAAGTTTTCAAAGAAGTACCTGCTGGGGGTAGTCTAGATAAGGCTGAGAGCAGGACAATACATCACTTGATATTCCAGGATTTATTTCTATACTTAATTGCACTTGTAAACTGTCTCAAGTAAGGCTATTTTCAGAAAAAAACACCACCAGCGATGGAGCATTCACAACTTCTCTAGCCAACCCATTCCAGTGCCTCACCACCCTTACGGTAAAGAATTTCTTCCTCAGATCCAATCTGAACTTCCCCTGTTTAAGTCTGAACCCGTTATCCCTTGTCCTCTCATTACAGTAGCTCATGAAGAGTCCCTCCCCAGCATCCCTATAGGCCCCCTTATAGAGGGACTATTCTTTAAATAACAACTCAAGCTTCACAAAGACAAAAAATTAACATTTTCAAAGAAACTCACCCATCAGAACACATACACAACTAAACAGGGAAATGCAACCTACAAGTGAAAAGGCTGGACCTCTAAGTAACAGGTACAATCAGGTCAAGCTGTCTTCTGCACTCAGTAACTTAGCCTGTATGTCAGTCATATTTCCGTTTACATTGCAAAGGCTTTTGTTTGAAGAAATTATAACGTTATGAAAGGGCATTAAGATGGTTGTTACAAGCCTGGACATGCTGGATTCACACAAGCATCTCCATTTTGGCACGTGTTATATTCTGCTATTAGAGGTACAGGAAATTCCTTGATGAAAGCCAAAATAGCACATCCTGAAATAGTCTACTGGCAGTGACATAGTTACCGACTACCAGTGAAAGATGAGTTAATGTGATTTAAACATTTTCTTGGTGTCTAATAACATAGAATGGGCTACAGAAAAGATTATGCAGTCCAACTGAAATTATGGTCCTATTGCAACAACACACTGTCCTGATGAACTTGAAATTCTGTTCTAGACAGTGCACTGCAACTAAGCCAACTAGACAGTAAATTAGATGTCATTTAATCTCCCACTTCCTTTAGTTTTCAGTCAGCAGCAACCTCTGTCTGACACTCATGTGTCCAGCCACTCACAGAGATTTATTAGTGCTACAAACAAAGGAGGAAATAAATAGTGGCAATTGTCATTACCACTACTGTCCCACAGCAAAAAATCCTGCCTGTTAATGTCTGCAGAAAAGAGCAAATCCAGAAGCTATTCCCAATTTCAGACCCACACTGGTTTCAGGTGGACCACTGGAGAAGGGAACAAACTATGAATAACAGGCATTGAGACACCTGAGATACTTGATTCCTACATGCAAGAAGCAATAGCCTTCAGGTATTTCACAACTGTTGTTATATATTACACTACGACCTTCTGTTTTATAGGCTGACTTTTGCTATCTAGATAATTAGACAGCAAAGCTGGATCTGCACTCCATGGAGTTAGTGCTTTATTACCTTGATACCAGAAAGAAAGAAAAGCAAATATCCAAACTGAGATGTCACCCATTTCTTAAGGAATAAAACGCTGTCACAATAGTTCAGGTCAGTCACCCACAGGGCAGTATCCAATACCCTGCCCATCAGGCCTCCAGCTCCTGCTGGGGGAGGATCACCTGAAAGACTCATGTTCCATCTTCTAGCTAGGTAGGGATGTCCTGCAGCTCAAGGACACCTTGAAGGCGCTAGGCACTTATGTTTTGGCAAGTGAGTTGAGTCCAAAGTTTGCACTTCTCTCTAGAGCTGCTGATAAGCCCCTTTATGAGATCCTCAGCTACTCTGCACAACAAAAGCAAGGGAAAACACTTCCTGGATCCTTCCCCAGGACCATTCTTTTCAAAATATCCCTCTTCTCACCTTTCAGAAATTTAAATTAATCCATCATCTCTGCTTGAACAGGAACATCCACACTCCTTTTCTTGTGCATGAAGAGAAGACATCATTATTTTGAAGCAAGAGGAATATGGAAGAATAAGGAATATAGAGAGATTATTTTAAAGGCAAAATGCAACACTTGTGTCGCTAACACCATGTAGTTGCTAACAAACAAAATACACTCAATCGTTCTGACTTTTCAAACATGCATGTAGGACTACTAGCATAGACATGAACTTGAACCAACACCATAGATCTTACTTTGTCCAAACAATCAGCATAATTGTAGCAACAACCACAACCCAGTCACAGAACTAGGACAGCTGCTGCTTCAAAGAGTCATACAGCGTACGTGTTAAAAAGATAAAAAGGCCAACTGCCCTCATATATGGCTCTCTTAGCCCACTTCTACAGAAACCAGTGGCAATAAGCATAGACTCAGACCAGTTCACAACCCAGCAATTAGTAGATACTCCCTCTCCTGAAGGTTGCTCACCTTTCTATCAAACTAGCTCCAGTTATATTGGAAAAAAAAAAAAAAATGGCTGAAGTTGTACAGTTTGTCTTATGCAGAATAAGACTGAGTAACCTGACAGCCATTTCTGGGTTTGCTGGTTGGTTGTTGATTGCGATGTGTTTGGTTTTAATGTTTTGGGGGTCTTTTTGTTTAGTTTTTATTATTATTATTAATTTTTGTATAATTTAAATTAACCTTTATGCAAAATTCACAAAAGCAGTCACGAAGGACTATCATATAGAGAAGGGAGACATGAAAGGGGTATAACATCAACGTTTCATGGAATCTTAGAATGGTTTGGGTGGGAAGGGACCTTAAAGATCATCCAGTTCCAATTCCTCTGCCATGGGCAGGGGCCCAGGTTGCTCAAAGCCCATCCCACCTGGCTTAGAACACTTCAGGCACCCTGTCATCTCTAGGAATACATAACAGAAAGGAAAAATATTTAAACTGTATCTTTCTTAATGCATTCAAGAGAATCTCAAGATTTGGTTGACACTTCATGTACGCACTCTCCATCCTACACATGAAAGTTGGGTAACTTTTTAACTCTCTTTTCCAAGAAACTGAAGTTTTACAAGAGAAATCAAATGAAGTATTAGGATAGTCCAGTCCACCATGCCATTTGATCTCCCCTAGCTCATACAAAATAATCAGCATTTCATACCAATGCAAATGTTATAGTGTGCTCTTGTCTAAATAAATTAGACAAGTACAGACATTGCTGAAAACACTTCTCACTGTGTGTGGCAATGAAATCTCTCAGCCTGCTTTCAAAGCATCTGTCAGTGAAGCTAAGGTACAGATTCTGATAATCTCATTTATGTTATGAACTTCACAAGACTTCTGTAAAAATAACAGCATTACATTCACAGTAGATGGTCCTGTTCAAGGGAAACAAGAACTTGAAAACTTGTCTCATGTAGTTAAAAAGGAGGAACTGTCAGGTTTGTATTATGGCCTAGTAAATACTGGGAATGCTTGCATATAAGAGCTTTTATGAACGGAAGTGTAGTGTTTATTTAAGAACACAGGTGTTTATGGTTTAGAAATTTGAGTTATACTTTACAAATACAAGTATTTACATAATACTTTTTGGAGAAAGTGTGAAAGTCACCTCAGTAATTTCTACCTAACTTGAAATTAGTTAAGATTGTCACAGAAACACATTAATCTGAACAGTGAAAGAAACAAAAGGAAAACCACTTTCATGGATGAGCATTTGTAGAAATTTTATTGCCATTATTTAAGCCATATATTTAGTTTTCTTCATAGCGTTAATAACTTTTGAGCTATAGCTACTAGCTAAATAGTGAAATACAGGGACATCTAAACTAGCTTAACTAAACCAAGTAGTAGTTGTCTAGCTGTAACAGCAGGAGATTTCACAGAATAAATAAATTGCAAAAACAATCAGAATACTTTCACCACATTCAGACATCCACTTGAAGTAAAGAAATCCCAGTCATCTCCACACAACACAAATCTCTTCCTGTACCTTAAGATGTAAGAGGTAAGTGAATGAATTGACCTTTACAGGACACAGGCAGCAGAGTTAGGAACAAAGCACTGAGTAGATATATTTTACTGATTTGGAGGACACATACGCTGATTTGGGGTTTAAAACTGGTGTGTTCTTAGGAGCACTCAAGCACTTACCTTTACAAACATGAAAATCTCACAATTCTCCTGAAAGTTGTCAGTTTCTCCAAAGTTATTGTTAAGAGGGAACTTGAGGGAAGTTGGAGAGTTGGAAGAAGTGCTCCGGCTCCGACGTAACTGGATATCCAGAGGAAAATGCATGTTGCTCTTAAACATCATGCCCTCTACATGTTTATCTTCCAGAGTTGGGCTCATCAGATCCATCTCCTGATATGGGTGATCTTCTTCAGCACCATGGTGAGATGAAGAAGAACCATCCTCCCCATCAGCCTCATGCTGAAAGGCCACAGAATTACTACAGCTATCTTCTGAGCTGTCCTGACTACTATCCATGCTTTCTGGGAGAGTAGTGATGGAAGAAGGAGATGCTGGATCTGCACGGACATGATCATAAGGATTATCTCTTTTGTCTTCTTTACAGTCCTGAATCTCATAGATATTGGTAGTGTTAACATTTTGATAAACATTGGTAAAGACCTGATCTTCCATGACTGCTGCTGGCTGGTGAGTTTTGCCTGCCTGCTGGTACCTTACAAGACTGCAGTTAAAGTGAGGTGTTGACAAAGGCTCTTCAGGAGGAAGCAGAGTCTGTGGTGTGCTTTCTGAATGCTCTGCTACACATGGCAGGTCTCCAACAATCATTTACTGAGAGCTATAAATCAACAACTACACTTCCACTAAAGTAAAAGGGCTATCTCAGTTTTAACCCTTTTGTTGATCTGACTGCTGGTTACTATATCTTAATAGGCAGAATCACTTGTTCATCGAGATATAACCTGACCGAGTACAGTGATGAACAGATGAAGCACCTACAAAGCTATGGTAAAGAAATATGGGTTTTTTTCACAGGAAGTCAGAAATAGGTTTACTGGCAATCTTACGTACACTTTGTGTAAAGAGAAGGAAATGTAGACTTCACTCATTTACTCATATTTTCAACCCACAGAAGACTAGCTTCAAGGAAAAGCAAGGCAAAAGTGCCTCAACAAAACAAGCCATCGTTTGCAAATTTTCACTGGTTACTTACAATATCATCAGCAAATTATAATAATTTATAAAAAAAACTACAAATGTAAGAAGTTATAAAGTGGTATATCCATGAGAAAAAGGCATCAAACTTGAACTCTTTCCAGTTTTGACAGTGGTTCACTTGACCCTGAATGACTCCACATTTAACAACTTCATCCTCTCACCCATAAACTAGGGCCAAGACTGTAAAAGACTTGTGAGCCACTCTGGAATCTAGGAGGAGGGAAAAAAAAAGCACTGAATAAGCATTAACTATTATTATGCATATTTAATTTATCAATTACTTGTAATCACATTCAGGTTACACATCTCCATGTTATAAGACATAGACTCAAGCTGCCAAAGTTGGGCTAATGCTGCTTGCCTTCAGCAATCCAGTTAGCCTCCTTCTCCATGCAATTAATTTTCAGTAAAAGATGGAGACACACAGGAAACCCCATAGAGTCTAAAGCAGAGGAATACTTCCAGCTTTACCATCCTTAAAGAAGGATACAGATTCCAGAGCATCTGAAATCAGTGGAGCTGAAAATCATTACAAATTCAAATCTGAATTTATCAAAGTTGTGAGAACTTCAGACCTTACTGACTTTTTATCTAGATGTTTACTACATCTGAATTATATGGATTATTACAAGAACTGTTAGGATCCGATTATAGGTAATCTTTTGTGGTTGAGCCAAAATTTAAATTAAAGGCGTTTTCCTCCTGACACATCCTTGTAAATTCATGCGAGGTAACTGCTACAGCAAGGCTGGATTTGTAAAAGAAACACAGAAGAGAGATTAAAGACAAGAATTGTAATTCCAGCCATCTCCAAACAGAATTAGGGGACCATATGCTGCTTCACATTGTAGAGTAGCAGGTGCTTCCTGTCTGAGATTTATAATTGTAATTTACTGTCTTTATTCTTATTGAACTTTTTAGACAACTACTAAATTTCAATATCAAAAGCAAACCAATACTTCACCTTATCAAACTCAGACTCAACTAATATTCCTAGATAATCCCAAAAGTGCCAAAAGCATAGTCACAATCAGCAGCACAGTATAAAGATGCAGGTAAGCATAAGAGATCAAGGAGGTCTCTTAGCTCATGAGGGCACCTCAGGGGCTCCAAGGATATCCAACCCATATCAAGGCCTAATTTCAACTATTATTACCCACAAATTCCTGACTAGCACATGCAATCCATCAGCAAACAGAACCAATCATATCTCCTCTTTCATTTTCTGCATGTAATTCAGACAGAATTAGTCATGTAGAAATCCTAAATAAACAATTGTGAAATTTGTGTTGTTATCTTTACTGTAAACTTCAAGCATTCCACACCAGCTATTAGTGATGAAAAAACTGACTTAAAATCACGAGCTTCATTTACTAAAGCTCAAGAAACTTGGGAAAGTCAACAAGCCAACTAGAAAATGTTACTATTTTATTTTTATGAGTAGTTTTTACTTTAAAGAAAAACACTTGCATTTCTTCACATTTTTAGAAATAAAAATGTATGCCTACCTGCATCTGTTCAACTTGCTCTAAGCATGGCCTTGATAAGCAACTCCCTTGATCTTCAACCCTTCTTACAAATTGCTCTTGCAGGATTAAGTATGCTGGGATTGTAAAAATTCCCTCCTTAGTCACTCCTCTGGCAAATAACTTAATGAAGAAAAGAGAACACAGACATATTCATGATGCAAGACAAAGAACAAAGTCCAGTTGCAGAGCATTAAATCCAATGACTGACTTCTTTTTTTCCTGCGCAAACATCAGCAGGAAGCAGCAGCACCTGCTGGAGGGTATAAAATATCACAGGTAAAATAAGGAAAAAGACATGTTTGAGTATTAATTAAAAATTAATAGAGTTGATGTGGATTTCATTAGTCAGGAAACTTCTCCTTTCCTCTGTCCCCTCCAAGAGCAAAGAAAAGTCCCATTCAGCTCCGTATCCACGTTTCACTCTTGTAACAGGATGATAATGCCCCGGAGTAAACCTGATTTACGAATTTATGCAGGTGAAAATTAGGTGCATTTCAAGCCATGTTATGTGAACCCACTGCTGGTTTATAACCCTTATATTTCATCTTCAAGGATGACAGAAATAATTTTAGTGCCCAGATTCAAAAGTTATGTTGTAAGAAACAAGATTAAAACTGAGGTGTCCACACTGTGGCCTGGACATGAGTGTCCAGTGCTGCTTCCTCTCTACTCCCAAGCTGAAAATGCCCTGTTCCAGCAAAGGAACTTGTGTCCAGTGAAATGCGATTTCTCTCCTGCAGAGAAGTGAGAAGAAAGAGGTCATATGAGGCAGGAAGGCACTAAAAGGTCTCAGCATCACTCTGCTCCATTCTCCATTGGAAAGCAAAGCCCTCCAAGCATCAGGCCCAGCTCTACTGTCACAAGAATATAAGATTACAAAATAGAGAAATCACCAATTTATTCCACTCCCCAAACTCCTCTGTTCTGAAATCTAGGTGTTGAAACAACATGCTAGCAATACTTTCTGCTGTTAGTTCTGTAATTCAACTTCTGTCTCTTACCACCTCACACTGGTTACTTGCTTTGCAGAAATACATACAGCAACATAACCATCAGCAGCAAAATTCATATAAGGACAAATGCTCTGCCATCAGCTGCTCAGTAGGAAAGGACCTGGGGTTGCTGACTGATGGAGCTGAACATGAGCAGCTTGTGCCCAGGCAGCCAAGAAGGCCAACAGCATCCTGGCCTCTATCAGCAATAGCATAGCCAGCAGGACCAGTGAAGCGACTCTTCCCCTGTATTGGGCACTGGTGTGGCTGCACCTGCAATTCTGTGCTCAATTCTAGGCCCCACACTACAAGAAAAACATTGGGGTGCTGGAGCAGGTCCAGAAAGGGCAGTGAAGGTGATGAAGGGTCTAGAGCACAAGACTGATGAGGAGTCGCTGAAGGAATTGGGTTTGTTTAGCCTGGAGAAAAAGAGGTGTGGGGGGACCTTCTCACTGTCTACAACTACCTGAAAGGAAGTTGCAGTGAGATGGGAGCTTGCCCTCTTCTCCCAAGTAATAAGTGACAGGCAATAGGGAATGGCCTCAAGTTACTACAGGGGAAGTTTAGGTTCAATATTAGAAAAACTTCTTCGCTGAACAGCTGAGCATGAGGGTCCCATAGTCCTGAACCTTCTCTTGTTTGCTCTATTGCTCGTTCAATGCCTATTGCCTTTTCTCTTTCCTCTCTCAGTCTATAAAGTATTCCCATCTCCCCTTTATTTTAGTGTATTTTGGCCCATGTTTTCACAGGGTACATGTGTATTTCATGAATATGCAGTCTTGCATGTATGTTGCAAGGATTCTTTCCCTCTACTCCCCTCTGGTGAGACCCCACCTGCCCTACTGCATCCAGCTCTGGTGCCTCAACATAATGCTGGGGCAAGTCCAGATATCATGGTTTAAGCCCTGTCGGCAACTAAGTACCACACAGCCACTTGCTCGCTCCCCCTACTCACCAGTGGGACAGGAAGGAGAATTGGAAAAAAAAAAACAAACCATACTTAAAAACCTATGGGTTAAGAAAAAAACAGTTTAATGATGGAAATAAAATATTATAATAATAGACTAACAACAGCAATAATAGGAAATAGAGGAAGGAATAAACAAAGAGTGTTGCACAATAGAATTGCCCACTACCCACCGATACTCAGCCCAACCTGAGCAGCAATTGGCCCCTTCCAGGTAACTCTCCCCAGATTCTATACTGGGCATGATGTGCTATGGTATGGAATACCCCTTTGGCTAGTTTGGGTCAGATGTCCTGTCACTCCTTCATGGCATCCCATACCATTCCTCACTGGCAGAGTATGAGAGACTGAAAAGTCCTTGCTCAGGGCAAGTGCTACTGAGCAACAACTAAAACACTGGTGTGTTATCAGCATTGTTCTCAGACTAAAGCCAAACCAAAGCAGTGTACCAGCTAAACACTAATTCTGTAAACAGTCCAATAGACAGCAACAAGCACCTCAGAGACCATAACAAAGAGATAGAAAGAAGTATAAAATAAGATTAAATATATTCTGGAGACAGTCTTTATTGCTGCAAAAGTCAGTCACCTGAACTCCTTAAAACAGATATCTTCTTAGACAGCAAGGTTGGAATTTACCTACATTTAAAAGCCGAGAAATGAACACCAAAACTAGAATACCAAAACCTAGATAATTGCTTGGTTCACTCTACAGAGATACAGAGTTCAGTTCAGTAGCCCCAAAACACATACAGGCATTTATTGGTATTTAAGTTTGCATAGACCAACTTGGTTTTATCTGAAGGACAGCAAATATAGCAAGGGCCCTGACACACTTAGAATAGTATGTTAAAACCACTGAAGCTGCTACTGAAACTTTATCTGTTCACCCTTTAGCCCCTTTTAGCAGCAATCAGCACCTCAAGCTTAAAATAGTCAAGCAGAGGACTAGCTTGCAAAGAAGTTTCTATACTGTATGTTACCTGGAAAGGAAGAGAAGGGTAGAAAGACGGAAGATTAGCAAGAATGTCAGCATATCTTACATCTTCTCAGAGATTAATAAGTAAAGGCAAAAAGATATAATGAGCTTTTTAATTCAGATTCCCAATACAAGACATTTTCCTGGGTACCCCTTCAGGAAAGCAAATAATTTGCTTGCCTCCCAGACATTCCACAGGACTGGAAACTCCAATTCATCTAGCAGTGCCATGAGCAGCTTCAGTAGTTAACAGCCCTGTTTAGAAACAGCAACCTGCTTCTATTGCAGTTTCTCAGGAGGCAATTTCTAGTTGGTTATTGCTATGATTTTAGTGCTTTAATTAAAAGAATATTTCAATTTTATTTATTCTCCCTGAAAATGCTTCCACACTTTAGCAAAAAACTTGTTAATCTTTTATCACAACCTAAATAAATTGAGGTCTGTCAGTTGCTTGCTCTAAAGTAGCTTTGTCCAGCCCTAGTAAGAAAACCTAATAGTTAAAACACTGGTGTGTTCTTGGAAACAGTTGAATCTGAAATTGAATGATGGTGAATCTTCTTTATGTCAATAGAAATGGAGAGATCTTTCTTTTTTCTCTGTTCTCTCTAGAAGAATGAGAGATTCAAGTTCCCCTATACAGTTATTCATACAGACATTAACACTCACAGACCTGCTTGATATGAACAGTGTGAAAAGCAGCACTCTAGCAGACCAAGCATCTGCAGCTCCCCAAAATGTTTCAAGATGGGGATGATGTGGTGAGGAGGAACAAGGCTGTTCAGTACGGCCCTGCCTATGCTCCAGCCTTTGGGTGGTGGCCACTTTTGGGCACTCAAGAACATCACTGGAACCTTGCTGCTAAGAAAGGCTACTTTACAAATGCCAGGAAGTTGCACAGATTACACTGACAATTTTATCTATACTGTTGTATGTGTGTATGGAGTTAGCTCATCTTCTGCAACATACACTTCTGCGCAGTTTCACAGTAACTATTGACATGCGCAGCTTTAGCAGTTTCTGCATTCTATTTGAGACATAATACATAGTAAAGAAATGAAAACACACATTAAAAAACATTTCAGAAGACAGTGGTTTGGTAGAAGACTTTGATCACCTTGCTGCTTCACACAGCAGTCAAGCCTCCAGAAACCCATCTGCTGCTCAGCTAAAACTGACCTGGAAGCTGCAGGCTAGGTCATGAGTTCAGGACCATGCTGTAATAACAGTGATTCATCTTCACCCAAATTTTACTTTGGTACTGACTGCAAAAAGGCATATTTAAAGCCAGCACATCAGTAAATTTGACTCTGCAGAAGGCAGATGCTTCTCCATTGGAAACTAGACAAACAATAGATAGCTATTTTGCACAGAACACTCAACTCTCATCAACAGCTTTTAGATGTTAAAAATGCCAGGAATAATTATCAACAGATATTTGAAAACATGCTTTACCTGCTGCAGGGCCTAAACAATTATTCCTGATTTGGATGTTCCAAAGCCCTTTATTTGTGGTCTTCCAGTTCCTTTTATAAAACTTCTTTTGGTTTTCTCTCTAGCTCTACGGTCAGAAACTCCATTAGAAACCTGACAGTCTAAGAAATATTGGCTTTTTATTCCCCCAACTGCTCCAAGGAAAACATTTCTGTTTGCTTTTAAAATCTGGCATCACTTCAACGTCCTTGTTTCCCTCTGAAACCAGGCACTCGTAGGAAGTCCAAGCAACCTGGCTTCAGGCTCATTTCCAGTGGAGGCTCTAGTATCCAAAATAGAGAAAGCAGAGACACCACTCTATCATCTTGTCACGTAGCCTTCTGGACATCATTCCATGGACAGCTTGAGGAACAGCAGAGTCAAAAGCCCTGTTTCATTTATAGCCTCCAAATACAACCCATTTCTTGGAATAAACGGGCACCAAAAGCTTAACATCGAATACAGCTTAACAGGTGTCAGTCACCTAAAACTCCTACTGTTTTATGGAATGTCTTCCTATTTTTCTTCATCTCAAGTGTGTAAAGATGTATCAAAACATAGTAAATGGATTAAAAAATACTCAGCAAAAAGACCAAAGAGATTTCACCAAGTAGAAAAAATTAAGGAAAGAGAAAATAAAAGGAAACATGTAGGAAAATGTGTCTCTGTCAATACTACATTATATTAGCCCAGGCTCATGAATAAGTGAATACTGCAAATAGGTTTCAAAAGCACCAGGCTAAGGGTAAACAAGATTACTCACACCTTTTAGCACTGAACAGCTGAGTAAGTATGTTGCCAAACTAGGTAAACAAAAATACACTGTGCTTACAATACGTTTGTATCTCTGTATAAAGTTTCTAAGAAGTACCCAATCGAAAGTTGATGAAATCAGCTGAAAGATCACTACTATTATGTGCTCCCCGACCTCTAATTCGCTCCATGTAATAAATACTTTGAAGGAAATAAATTGGTAAAGGACACTTCCCTCCTCCACATGCTCTACTGCCATGTGCTTATTTACAAACCTTAGTGTAAGAAACAAAAAAAAAAAAAAAAAAAAAAAAAAAGAAAAAAGGGACAAAAGGCAAAAAGTCTCTGACTTGGACTTGACAAATAACACTCTAAATACCCTCCAGAAGTCTTATAAGCTCACCCGGATTATTTTTTTCCTCCGGTGTTCTGTCCCACCTGCTACATTTCCTAAAATAAAGATGAATCAGAGGCATGTCATTCTTTTCAGCTGATTATACCACATTATTAGAGACACTTTACAGTCAGCATGCAAAGGTAGCACAACCTGCCAAACTCATGCATATATAAAAGGCATTCAAAAGAAATAAGCTCAAATCTTTGAGGCATTGAGTATAAACAAGCTAAGAGGATACACAGAATGAAACCCTTTAAGTCAGTCATGAAGTTACAGACAGGTCGTCTTCTCAGTTTTTATGATGAAATTTAAAATGGAGTGATTATTTCTGCGCTGTGCTATCAAAGGACACTTACTTCTTTGTTCAGGCAGACCTGATTTGTTATTCAGCGTCAGTAACTTAACAGCTTTTGCAGAATTACTAACGCCTTATAATGAAAGGAAAACCAAGGGCATATGAACGATTTGCCTTAATTTATGAAGTGAACTTACAACAGGGCACAAAACAGATCTCAACGCGTCATACCATAACACACTGCGTTCCTAAACTCAGTAGTGGCATTCAGCATACTTACATGCAACAACACAGTTCATACATAAATACTTACAATACAACTTCGTTCATACATACTTACATACAACAATTCACAATTTCCTGCTTGAAGTTTTAGGGCAAACCAGCGTGCTACAAGAGAACGCAACAAGGTCACACACAGTAAACAGTATGAAGTCACTTTCAGAGCTGCGCGACCGAACGAGCGTCCCAGAGAACAGGAAACTGATAATCACGCTGACAACCCCCACGGCCTCGCAGAGGCCACAGCCTGAGGCTGCTGCGGCACCTGCAAAGGAAGCAGGTTACAGGCATCCTGGGGAGGCACAGAACATCTCCCAGCCACACAACCGGTCACAGCTCGCCTCACCCGGCAGCATCCTTCTGCAGCCACCGGCACCCCAGCAAGCAGCCTGTGCCCCAGGAAAGCTCGGACTTCCCACCAGCAGAACCCACATTCCAGCCCGGAGGACCTAACATCTCTCATGAAACCCACGCTCTCCCACAACCAGCCACATCTCCCTGCTTGTGACAGCTGCCTCCCACAGCTCCACCTCAGCTTCCCTCCCATAAGCCCCCACAGCCCAGCTTCTCAGTCTCCCACAGCTCTCTACAACCTGCGCCCTCTCAGTCCCCCTTAGGCCGGTCACTTCACCTCACCTCAACACAACTCAGCTCAGCTCCCCATGACCCCCGTGATCCCCTACAACTCACCTCAAACCCTCCAGTTACCTTCACGCCTCACCACACTTCTCCCCAACCCCGCTCTCCCCCATTGCCCCGCTCTCCCCCCATTGCCCCACAACCCCCCCATCTTCCTCAGCACCGCTCCCCCACATCCTCTCCGTGCCTTACAGCGCAACGCCCACTTCCCCTCAGCCAATCGGCGCTCCCGTCGGCGAGCCCTCAGCCAATCACATGCGGCAGAGCCCCCCTCTGCCGCGCCCCCCCGGGCAGTGCCGGCGCTGCCGCCCCTCAAGCAGTTGGCGCTGCGCGGGTGGCCGGTGCGCAGGCGCGTTGTGCGCTCTGCTTCCTGGCGCTGTTCCCCGCCGCCGCCGGTCACCTCCGGAGCCGTCCGCGCCTGTCCTGGCGGCGCTGCCAGCAGGAGGGGGCCCTCACGGTGGGGTCGGGGCGGAACGGCGGCGGGCGGGCAGCGGGGAAGGGGACGACAGCGGGGCTGTGGTGAGTGGCGCTGCCTGAGCGCAGAACGGGGCAGGGCCGCGGGACCGCTCCGGTGGCTGTGCCTCCTGCTCCCTCGGTGAAGGGAAATGAAGTGTTACCGGGCCCCGTGGAGCCGTTACCGGTGTGCGCGGTGAGGCCGGAGCCCCAAGGGGCCGCTCCTTGGCTGAGCGGCCCCGCGGTGCAGGCGCTCTGGCTCCAGGAACGCTGAGCCCTGGCTGGGTCTGCGGTGACAGCCCGCAAGGGAGCGCGTTCCTGAGCGAGCCGAGCAACAGGGGGCTTGGAAACCTGGTTAGGAGATTCAGGATAGCTGTAAACAGAATGGTTTGTGTTGGAAGGGACCTTAAAGCTCATTTAGTTTAAGCCCACTACCAGAGCAGCGACACCTTCCACTAGACCAGGTTGCTTCAAGCCCGGTCCAACCTGGCTTTGGACATTGCCAGGGACGGGGTATCCCATGCAAACAGGGATGGTGTAATGCTGATACAGTGTGTAAACCAGAAATAGCTTAGCATCTTCGGAGTATTTTGAAGCTAATGCTATGGTCTTAAGTCTTACTGTGCTGTGAAAAGCCTTGCTTCTGTTTTTTAAAGCAACTGCTAACATGAACCAGGCGATTCTCTGCTCCATTGCTTATGTAATTTCTTCATCTTTGCCTCTCTTTAAAGGGGCTGTGTGTCACAAGTCCTCTGTATTACAAGATCGCTGAAAACTGTTTTGGACTATCCTTTCTTCAGACGTTTGTGTCTTCTAAAGAGACTTTAACGGTTGCGGGGGGATGATTCCCCATGCTTTAAATTCCTCACCCTCCCGAAGTTTTAGCCAGCATTAAAGCTACTTGCACTTTTAAAGTAATGCACTCCCAGTTTTTAAGAGTTTGGGGAAAAGGGTTGAGATAGGCCAGAAGATATTACTATAATTAGGAAGATACCCGCTCTTCCTCCTGGAATCACTCTTGTTCATGCAGTATAAGGAGAAATTTGCTGGGGTGGGTTTTACTTTTGAAAAGTAAATATGCTGTCTGACCATCTTGCAAAGGTTTTTGTGAAACCTGGAATTCACTTCCTCTTTCTTAAAGGTTTGCAGAATAATTCTGAACAAAGTATTCCTGTCGCATAATAAGTTTACGCATAAAAAAGGGCTTACAAATCATGCCTTGTTTCACAATAGTAATGAATTCATTGGTGAGAAATACTTGATTCGTACCTAAGGTTACTAATATTTTTATTTTACTTAGAAATACAATATATACGGAGGAGGTTTAAATGCTGTTATGGTGGATGTGCAACAGCTTAGAAGGAAAACAGAAGTTACTCCTGGCAGTTTTATGTACAGAGTAAGCAATGAGTAAATAGGAGTGTTGGAAGGCTCAAAAGTCTTCCAGCAACTCGAGAGGGTAGACACTGAGAAAAAAAAGGTAGGAACTGTGGAAGAAGATGGGATCAACAGGAAAAAATGTAATTACAGAAGAAAACAAAATTCTGGTCTAAGCAGTCATGTGCAATGAGGATTTACAGCTGCAGAGGATTCTTAAATGTGGAGCCAGAATTGTTCAGGTGTCTGCTTGAACATGAAGAAAAACACGATTGTCTTGAATCATAATAAGACACAGAATGATGGAGTGATTGCTTGAAAAAGAGAAAACAATTCTTCCTTTCATTTAGTGTAGACTGAAAGAAAATCTCATTGCTCAGTTGTTTTAATGTTTAAATGAAGTGTTTTAATGTTTTAATGAAAAATTATGACAATAGATGAGAAGCTTCTAAAGTCAGCAGGAAAATCCACTGTTGACTTCAGTGGCCTTTAGACAGGTTATTTTGCAGTCATCTCCTACAAGCAAAATGTACATGATGTCTAGCTAGTTAAACTGGTTCCAGCACAATTACTTTGTGTTACAAGCCTTATCTTTTTAATTTTTCAGGTGCATCTGATTACCTGCTGTAACTACTTTGAAGTATCAGCAATGAACTCAATGTTAACATTACTTTTCTCGGGAATAGTTGCCTGTTATGCTCGTTCTACGGGTGATCCAGTATCCAGGTTACTCCTTGTGTCCTTTGATGGCTTCAGGGCTGATTACTTGGAAACCTATGAACTTCCCCATCTTCAGGAGTTCATCAAGGATGGTGTGCTTGTAAAACAAGTTACAAATTCTTTTATCACCAAGACTTTCCCAAACCATTATACCATAGTGACAGGTTTATATGAAGAAAGCCATGGCATTGTGGCCAATGACATGTACGATGCAGATGCCAAGAAGAAGTTTTCACAGTTTAATGATTCGGATCCCTTCTGGTGGAATGAGGCAGTTCCGATTTGGGTAACAAATCAACAGCAGGGAAATGGAGCAAGTGCTGCTGCAATGTGGCCTGGTACTGATGTAAAAATTAATGGTACAACCCCTCAGTTCTTCATGAAGTATAACTTTTCAGTAACGTTTGAGGAGAGAGTAGAGAAAATCATTGCCTGGCTTAACAGATCTAATCCAGTAGTCAGTTTTGCTGTACTGTACTGGGAAGAACCGGATGCAAGTGGACACAAGTATGGGCCAGATGACACTGAGAACATGCGCAAGGTATTAGAAGAAGTGGATAACCATATTGGTTTCCTTACCAATAAATTGAAGGCATTAGGTTTGTGGGATACTATTAATATCATAATAACAAGTGATCATGGAATGGCCTCCTGTTCAGCAAAGAAGCTGATTGTCCTGGATAAGTGCATCGGGCGCAACAACTACACTCTGATAGACAAGAGTCCAGTTGCTGCAGTGCTGCCAAGGCAGGGTATGTTTTGGTTTGTTTCTTCGTTGTTTGTTTAAGTCATACACTGAGAATTAAATGTTGTTTTATCTTGCTAGTGAAAAGTACACGCTATGGTAGATTGTTCACATTTTCTCTGCAAGACAAACTACACTGCTTTTGCAGGTTTGACATTATTTCATGAATAAGTTGAAGAATGTTTATCTGGAAAGTACTTTGTTTTGATAAACAGTGTCAGATTGTTATGGGTGGTAGAGATGGTCCTAGTACAGCTTGTTGAGAAAGTACATAGGCTGTTAGCATGACCACTGCATTTAGCTCTGGGGCCCCCAAGACAATAGGGACATGGACCTGTCAGGGCAAGACCAGAGGAGGGCCATGAAGATGCTCACGAGACAGGCTGAGAGAGTTGAGCTTATTCAGCATGAACAAGAGAAGGCTCCAGGGAGACCTTGGAGCAACTTCCAGTGCCTGAACGGGCCTGCCAGAAATCTGGATAGGGACTTTTTACAAGGGCCTGTAGGGACAGGACAAGGGGGAATGGCTTTAAACTGACAGGGGAGACTGAGATGAGATTTTAGGAAGAAATTCTTCCCTGTGAGGGTGGTGAGGCACTGGCGTAATTTGCCCAGAGAAGCTGTGGCTGCTCCATCCCTGGCAGTGTTCAAGGCCAGGTTGGATGGGCTTTGGAGCAATCTGGTCTAGTGGAAGGTGTCCCTGCCCATGGCAGGGGGGGTTGGAAACAGATAACCTCTTCTAAGGTCCCTTCCAGCCCAAACCATTTTGTGATTCCATGCCTGCTTTCTTGTTGCTCACTTGGTCTATATGGCTATAATTCACAGTGAGCATGAAATAAACACTTGTGTTTTTTTCAGGCTTTTTGTATCTTGGAGTAATTGCTATCAGGCATGTCATGACACTGCTGATCTCAGTTTCCACATCTGTGGCCCAACTGAAGCAATTCTAATGAACAAAGTGATATATACAGTAACAAAATCTACTGCCTTGGTGTGCCATTGCCTCCTCTTGATTTCTGTGCTTGAATTTTGCCCTCTTGTTTTGCACGTTCAGATGGTTAATTCAGTTGCAGGTTCAAAACCACAGCTGTGAGGTGCCTCATTGAAAATGAGAGCAAATTGTCAAATTCACCTTGATACATGTGGTGTTTCACTGGGAATATGAACAAATAACATTTCTATGTGCCTTTTAAAGAATAATTGTTTTGAAAAAAAATCTCGGGTTTGATGACAGGTAATTGCAGTACCAGGACATCACTTCTGGCTGCCTCACATGCACTTGTTTTTCGTGGCAGAAAAGGGAGATGTGTATAACTTACTGAAAAGATGCAGCAATCACATGAAAGTGTATCTCAAAGAAGAAATTCCAGATCAATTTCACTATCGTCATAATAAGAGGATCCAACCCATAATCCTGGTTGCAGATGAAGGCTGGACCATTGTACAGAATGAGTCACTGTCAAAATGTAAGTGTGTGTCCCTCATTTGTGCTCTTGGTGGCTTATGGTGATAAAGTGTCTTAGGTTTATTCCAGCCATGTGCGGGCTGGTCCCAGTTTGATGAGTGGAGTCCTGGCACAGTGCTTCTTTAGGAACATCTCAGCATTTTCTAGAACATTCTCAGGCTGAGTCTAGAGTGTTCCAATAGATGAGGAAGAGATGAGGGATATTTCTTTGGCTAAAATAATGTTCAATTTAAGAGTTTTCTTTGGCAAGTCAGAGTCTCAAGCTTTTACTCGAGTGTGGTTTAGCTCATTTTTGTTTATAATATATATAGAAGAGCACAGAGTGAAGTATGCCAGACACAATACTTAATGTTACAGCATATATAATAGAACACAAAAATAAATGGGGTGAAATACTAAAAATAATAGGAACACAACAATAACAGCCAAAGAACCAGAGGTCTTCCTGTTAGGGGCATCAAGTAGTATGTTTTAAAGAGAAAAAACAGATGAGATGTTACTTCATATACGGCATGGCTAAGCTATGCATGTTTTTCCTGCTCCATGCTATGAATGTCAAATTGTATATATACATACATATGTATAGGTGTAATTCCGTATGTATATATATATTTCCAGGTGTTTCACATGCAGGGTTGTTTTTTTGGCAGATGAGAGATGTTTATAACTTAGTGGAAAAAAAAAATGCAACAGTTAGATGAAAGCCACGGGCTTTAATCTGACAGAGATTTAGATTAGACATTAGGAAGTTCTTCCCTTTGAGGGTGGTGAGGCATTGGCACAAATTGCCCAGAGGGGCTGTGGCTGTCCCATCCCTGGCAGTGTTCAAGGCCAGGTTGGATGGGGCTTTGAGCAACCTGGTCTAGTGGAAGGTGTCCATGCCCATGGCAG
>JASSUY010036215.1:0-20342 GCA_032466535.1 Forpus xanthops
CCATTACCCCTTGTCCTATCACTACAGTCCCTCATGAAGAGTCCCTCCCCAGCATTCCTATAGGCCCCCTTCAGATATTGAAAGGCTGCATGAACCAAGTCACAGGTCTGTGTAGGGTGCTTTGAGGGCCAAGCCATTCTTCACCCTTGTTTTATGTGCATTAGGAACTAGAGGTAAGCACCAGCAGCTCAAAGGAAGCCTGTTTCCCAGCTAACACCAAGCACAAGGCAGATGCAGTTTGGTCCCGTCTCCAAGGGAGGTCACCCAAACCACAGCCTGCCCAGGCTTTAAGGTGTTTTGGACCCTGCTCTAGGGCTGAAGCTTTCAGCTCTTGGTGTCCTTAGAGTTTAATCTGAGCCCAGCTCAGGAAAAGCTCAGCACCGGGACACAAAGCAGTGATGATGCAAGCACAGAGTTGGGGTTGCAATGTACAGAATGAGCAGAGGAGGAGCCTGTGCTCAGGGCCCAAACAAGGTAGGAAGATGGAGACACATGTTTGCTGTGGAGCTGCATGTGGGGGTCATGCCAGTGTGTGGATGACTGAGTGTGCCTGGGGCACAGGAAGGATTGCAACAACCCTGATGGCTCTCGAACTAAAGCAGTCACAGTAACTAACCCTCATCATGCACAGGTAACACTGGACCTCGTGGAAACACCTTTTGTAATGCAGAGCCTTGGGCATCAGCACTTCTGGCTTGAAGAGTCTCCTTTTAGTATCTGCAGCATACAGATCTGTGGGCATTTGTGTGCAAACTAGACCCAGGTATGAGCCTCTGTGTGTGTGTATTCAGGGTACGACATGCAGGCATACAACACACAGAGATGTTCTGTGGCAGTGAATGAAAGCCCAGACACTATTTCTGAGCCCATTTCATTAAATATGATCTGCAGAGCCTCTGCCCATGCAGTACATGGGAGCACCTCAGCCAGCTGGCAGCTCCACCTTGTGCTGCAGCCAGCACCAACACAACCCTGCCTGATATTGAAACCATTACTCTTCTCCATTCCCTCTCCCAGTGCTGCCTCTTCATCCCCAAGAAGCTTGGAGCTAAAATTATACACCCAAATAATTATTCTGTGGCTTGAAAACAATCTCCTTCCCCACCCTTGCCTTTGACGTGTGTGTTTAATATCAAATTATTTATAACCCAGCCTCGCGGTCAAGCTTTTAATGAAAGAGCTGCCAGAGACTTTTAAAAGCATTGTATTCACTCGACTGGCCACATTATGCTGAGTAAGGGCTGCAGGGGCTTTAGCAGGAGTTTTGCTGCTGAAAATCCCCCCAGTGCATGAGCGCACGTGTTTCACTTGCTCATACTGCCTCTTGCTTTCTCCATGTCATTTTGTTCTGTTTCTTCTGCTCCTTTCCCTGATCCATACCTGCAGTCTCTGTCTGGCTATCATGAAATTACTGCCAGCACTGATGCCTACAAATAAAAGAATGATTAAACAGGAATTCTTCAATACAACATGGATTTTCTGTTCCCTAGGATTATGCGTAATCAAGGAGAGGTCAAATAAATGAAGGAACAATTTCTCTAGCCCTCCCTCCTTCCTTCCTCTGCTTTATCTGATTCTTTTCACTGCACTAACTTTTTCCTTCTTTAAGTATATATGCACATATACATACTCTTCTTCCCCTTCAGCATGAAATATTGATGAATTCTGCTCCCCTAAATGATGTCTTGTTGGAGAAGAAGCCTGCAGTTAATCTTCAGGGCAGGAGGAATACAAATGTGTTGAAATCCTAGGAGGGATGGGACAGTGAAGTACAAGGGCTGCTGCAGCAGCTGCCAGATCATGTTTGATTCTGCGCACAGGCACACAGAGTAGCAGGGCATATAAGCTGCCTGAGCAGCTCTGACCCTCCCAGTTCCCCAAGTAAGAAGCAGAAACATGCTGCCCACGTAGGAAGCTTATTTGCACAGAAGATACGCTTTGAGTTTTAGGGGAGGACCAAGCAACTCTTAGCACAGATGTAAATCTGTGACTACTGAAACTAAAAGGGAGTTACTCCAGATTTATGCGCCCATCAGGGGGGTTTATACATGTAGATTTCCACAGTGCCTTCTGCCATCCCAGGTACCACTGCACATGTCCAAATTTCATGGGCTCTGGCAGGAATAAAATATGCATAACTTGGTAATCAATCCTCGTAAGATCTGATGCAAAGACCTGTCCCCAGGGAATCCGAGCACTCAGAAGAAGAAAACCAACAACAACCCATAACATTTAGGGAGCTGCACTTTTCTTTGCTTTCTCTGAGGAACAAAGTGATGATGCCCATTTGTTTCAGCAGGTAATTGGGCTCCAAGGGCTGAGTGAAGAACATCAAAGAGGTGAGGACTATGCACAGACCTCCAAATGAAGTGTAGTTGCTGTTCCTGATCATTTAACATTCAGGTAGAAAAGATGGATCAAGAAGTCCCCTAGAATCCATGCATACAGAGGTCCTAGACCACAGCCTTTGTCCAAAAGAACCACTGATCCCCTTATATATATTCTCTCAACCCCTCCATCTGAGGAGGCAACCTGTGCTCTCCATCAGGGGCAGAGTGGTCAGGCACAGGGAAGATGACAGTAAGGAAAGGTACAAGTGAGAGAAGATAAGTTGATAAAAGGCTTTTCACAGTCTTCCAAGTCACTAAAGCACCTTGGTTTTCTCCAGATATGAAGGCCTCTGCTGATCCAGAGAGGAGCGTAACAAGAATTTCCCAAGCCCTAATGCTATAAACTTCTTGAAATTATTGCTGCACTGACAGGTCTAAGCCTAACTGTCCTCTGTGCTGCTTCCATTTTTAAATCACTAAAGACCTTGGAAATTCTCCTCACAAGTCCCACAAGCAGAAGACAAAACCCAGTGAAGCTGAACATGAGCAAGAGCAGCTAACCCTGTGCTTGTCAGTGTGCAACTGCATGCCACAAGTGACCAAACCCACCACCAAGAGCCACTGCTTCTCTTGTGGCCTCACAACCACTTAGCAGATCCAGCTGCACTGAGGGATTTACAAGGGTTCCATGAGCTCTGCTCAGCATTACAAGCTCACTGGCCACAATCAGACAAGGGAAAAAAAAATAAATCCCATTTCACAGATGGGGGAAGTGAAGTATAAAGAGGTGGATGGTTTCACAGTCAACCCCCCCATACAGTAGGTAGATGTCTACTACCTTGGCTCTCCAAGCCTTTCTCAAAACCCTTTGAGTGGCCCTTGCAACATGCTGTTCCCTCACTGAGGCTTGTAGTAAATGAGAACACCCATTGCTCCCTGTCCTTCTCCTCTGTCTACTGCCATCTGAATGCTTTATATTTTTTTTCCCAGTTCAGAAGGCAGCCTCACGCATCCCACTGTGTGGCTTATCTTCTGCAATTAGCACTTCCCACTATATCTGATAGGAGAGAAGGGCTCAGCTGCCCCTGATTAATCGCTGAGTATTTGCTTTCTTTTTCACTTCTGTGGCCTGGAATTAATTAGTTTATCCCTCTTATTCTTACCATGGCCCAGAGTGTTCTCTCTTTTTTTTTTTTTTTTGGTGCAATTATATATAATAGAAATGCTGGAAATTCCCCAGGGAACAGTTGAGAGAGAGGTTCTCGTGGGGAAGAAAGGAGCCTAAAAGCAGGGAGATTATTAAAGGTCATACACCCTGCAGCTTCCCTGCAATCTTAAAATATATATTATCCTCTGACTTTGGCACAAATCCTTTCCCCTTACCACCTGCCTTGCTGCCTTCTCTAGGCTTTTCAGTGAGCTAATGTCTGAACAGCAGGAAAAGCTTGCAGACCTAAATCCCAAGTGTGAGTAAGAGATGCAAAACAAGGCCCCCCTTTGGCTAGACACCTTCAGGTGTTGCAGAAAACATAGGTCTCACAGTCCGGCTGGGACAATCTAGCAATACTTAACCTGGCACCTATAAGTTACTTGTCAATTTGCTCTAATTTGAAGAAGATACAACAGCTTAGATGCAGCAGCTAGGCTCTCACAGGAGGGCTCCTATTGTCTCCTCAAAAGCCGATCAACAGCCCCTGCTGACTTAGGTGAAAGGAGGAGAAAAGGTTTCTGAGATCAGAGCAAGGATATCATGCTTAGTTTCTCCCTTGCAAATGCTAACATTGGAACCAGTACTCACATCCCAGTTCTGCTCTCCTGAACAGTAGTGTAAATCAGCAGTAAATGAGTATGAAAGCACTCTTACTGAAAGCAATCCTTGCTCCTTGAGCTAAAAAAAGGTGGCTTTTTCTGCTATTTTTTATTAAGTCTCTCCAAGCTAGACCTCAACTAGAAACTACAGCTCTCAGGAAATGACATGTGGGGCAGCCCTCTACCTTTCATGGGGGAAATTAAAGCAACTGGGAAGGAGTGAGACAGGACTTCGTCCAATTCCTGAGCTGCTTGTAGCAGATCCATTTAAGCCCTTTTTTACTGAAGTTTTTAGATTCATAACTGGACCCATCCTTCTTATCTCATTCACACCCTTCATTAGGCGATTTCGTCTTTACAGTCTAAAGCACTTCAGCCACGTCATTACATTTCTCTTCAATCTGGGATATGATGTGTCAGATGGCTCTGCTTAACCTAGAGCAGCCCGAGTTTCAGGTGGCAGGGTTTTTGTGCTTGAAAATCTCAGTGGTGTCTAACTTGTAGGTGTGACAATAAGATGCAGCCAGGAGTCAGCATGACAATGATCTCACCTGGGATGGGGATGGAGGGTTTCTTACTACAGTTCCTGCAGAGTTATAACTGTTCAGCTTTGAGGCAAAGAACAGACTCTTCATGAGTGTCCGTAGGGAGATGGGGCCAGAAAATGTGCCTAAAGGACCTTGGCATCCTGCTCTTTGCATTGATATTTCTCTGCCCTGCTCCCCTGCCTCCTACTCAGTTCTACCTTCGTTTGACTCTTTTAATTACCTGCAGTGCACAATTGTCTTGCCTGTAATCATTTTGTGTAGACTAATAAATAAAGGAGATAAACATGTGGAAAGTGAAGCTTGTGCACTGCCTGGGCTGCAAAGCAAGAAATGCTGAGGACTGCTGCCAGGGTGGCAGAGCCTTTCCTGAACCTCTCCTCCCCTTCTTTTCTCCTTTTTCTGCTTCTGCTAGCTATATTACACACACACTTAACACCCCTATTATTTGAATCACCATCTGCACCCCTCAGTATACTGCATGCTCCAGAGAGCATCTGCTGAGCAGAGGCATTAGCATACAAAGAGGGAGGTTGCTTTAAAGGGACTGTATGTAACCATCCAGAGTGTGTGCTGCAGTTCATGAGTTGTTTCAGGGAAAATGGCTGCCTCTCTTTCCTTTGGAAGACATCTAGCTTAGCCCTGGTGGGGTCTCTTTGGCTCAGCATGGTGTTGAGGAAACAGCCATTTCTTTGCTCACAGAATCAAAAGGATTTAAAATACCAGTTTTTCTGGGAGAGGACAAGTGGGGTAGTTTCTTGCCTGACTATACAGGGTATATTTCCTGGTCCTATTGCTGTGGGGCACAGCTGGAGAAGATGGGGAGAACGGGTTGTGCAAGTGATCTGCTGAGGGGTCAAACACAGCCTCTCTTACACAGTGACCTGTGTGTTGCAGTCCCCAGCAGCAGGCACAGAGGAGACCCTTTTACCTCCCTGCACTAATTCCCATATATCCCTGAAATTTTTGGATTATTTTCCTTGTCCCGTTCCTTCATAGAAGCCATGCTCTGCTGGTGTAGAATGGCCAATTTGCCTTTACTTGGACAGTGCTGCAGTCATTTACACCTCCTGAACCTCTCTCTCCTTCATAATTAGGGGCATAGCTGACCTCATATGAAGAGCTCTGCATGGCCTTAAAGGGCACAGGATTGCAAAACTGAGAAGGCATTACACCCCAGAACTTACAATGTGATTCATGCACATGCATCAAGTATTATCCTTTGTATAACCTTGTGATAATCTACAGCTTAGTAAAGATGGTGCTCACAGAGATGACTTGAAAGCAAACCAATAAACATCTCAAATTACTTGGTAAAGCTTTTAGCTTTCTGTCGCTTTGCTTCACAGCTCTGAGTAACAGCAGGTAGAGGATACACAATATACTACCTTTGAATGACATGGAAAGCCAAGTGCTTGCTCTTGACAGTTCAGGTTTGCAGAAACAGCCCAGAGATACATGCATTTCTGCATCCCAGTTCTGCACTGGAACTTGAAACTGCTGAGCTGCCTGTACAACCCAAGCATATTACATGGACATACATATTTACTAAGCCTCATTTGAATTCAGTGCTGCCATCATTACCCCATGGAGTAAGCATGCAACTTCTCACAGGCAGACATGCCACCTTCAGTGGTATTCAAGTGCACTTCTCAGATTGCAGACAGTGACGTGCTGGGATTTCAGTGTCAGGCACTGCTTAAAAAGAAGCTTAGCATCTCATCAGATTCCAGTTTGTTGTTACACACTGGCTACCTCAAATTCTCCCCACTAGCTCCCATGCAAAATTTTATTTTTGCTTCCTTCTTTGTATTTATTTTTGCTGGGTTTCCAGCTATTATTAAGCATCTGTCACATTCTACCCCAGAGGTAGTTGTATTTCAGCTGTGGTTGAATGATCACTGCGTACGTAGTCTGCAAAGCAGTTCGCAATTCTTCAAAATGGCAGGCACTGGGGATGTCAGTCATTTTCATTAACATAAATAAGATATGTTTCATTTTAGTGACTCTAAAATCATTGAGTCATTTATTGATGTCTCAGTAATTTATGAGCTCTATATCTTGGCTGGAATCCTACCAGTGACTGTTTGCAGTAAGAAATGGGCAGGGTACAGAGACAGATCTCTGTTCAGCTGAAGTTCAACTATTTCTTCCCTGGGTCAAAGTGTTAAATAGACTGGGTGACAAGGCTTGGAAGCCTTTCACCTGCAGTTCATACAGTTAATGACAAAAGGCTTTTACTACAGTGCTCAGTGAGAAATGGCCTGGTCATTTCTCATGTTATTGTTGATTCTCTGGCTTATCATGGGAATCCAAAAATTGGTTAGAATCCCCCTTTTTGCTGGCAACCCTAACCAAGAAGGCAAAGGACGTGTTAGGACAGAGAACAAACTTTCTTCCTGCCCCTAGAAATGGCCAAGCAGGAGGAGAGATGTACATGTGGTATGTGCTCTGCTGCAGAGGAGATTTTGTCTGGACGGGTGATGAAAGGAAAGTGTGAGTCTCCCAGGGTGCCAGTCAAACACACTCATCAGACTAATTTCAGACAAAAAATTTATCAAGCAAGAGAACTGAGTGGGTTCATATGAGCTCTGGAGAAGTATCCAGATTTTCTGCTGAGGAGACAAACCAAAATGGAATGCCAGCTCATCACACTCCAGAGAGGAGCCCTTCATCCTAAACACCACCTCAGCAGCCCCAGCCCAGTGGTGGGAGGGAAATTTTGTCCAAAACACACAAACAGGCTCTGTATCTCTTGCAAGATGTCTGCATTGGCATCCCTCTGCCAAATCTGCAGTTTCCCTCTGCTCTCAGAAATAGCTAGCAAGATTGATCATAAAGCCAATAGGGATAAGAAGTGTGGGAGAGTCATGACCTGTATGAGGGTCAGCCAACCAAGCTGCGATGCTGGAGGTAAAGAGGCACACACATCCACTCCAATTCTCTCCGTGATTTTTTTTCTCATGCAGGGAGAAAAGGAGAGAAGGACTGGTGGAGGGTACCCAAACCTCATGCTGACATTTCTCTCTTCTCCATAATCTCATCTTTCTGCTATCTCACTGGTAGGAGAGAGACATCTTCACAAGGAGGCTTTATCAAGCCAAGCAAGGGCAGGGTGCAGCAACAAAAAACCCAAACAGATTTCTGTTTGTCTCCTTCTCTCACCCCTATTCCTTCCCTTTTTCATTCCCTTCTTTTCTCTCTTACTTCCCATATCCATTCCTTCCTGCCTCTTCTAATTCTCTGCCTAAGTTTTCTCGTAGCCATCCCCACAGGGATCCTGCTTTGTTCACAGGGCCAATAAAAAAAAAAAAATCTGGCTGCCTTAATCTCTGCTTTTAATCTGGTGGCAGCAGTGTTTCAGTGGTCAGCTGGAGGGACTTTGGCATCACTGCTTTGTCACCAGACTGCTCTGTGGCACAACACCTCTTCCAAACAGCCCACAGGAGCTGGGGGCCCCCCTAACCCCACACTCACCCAGGGACCTTTGTCCCTGGAGCTGAGAGAGGAGATGGTTCTTTCCTTACTACAGAATTGTATCACACTAGGGCATGATGCTTTTTAGAAAGCATTGTCAAGAGCGGACACTTAAGGCTTCTGTCAGAGTGGTCCTTCATTCACTCCAGCTCCAGAACTGAGCCGATGTGGATGACCCATATGCAGGCTAGAGATACTCCGTCTTACAACTGGGAAGCATCAGAAGCCCTGACTTTCCACAGAGGAGTCATACCCCAAAGCCTGAAGACCCTGCTTCTCCTTGCTCCCACCTGAATGACACATCTTGGGATGCAAAACCAAGGCTTGAGGCTGCGATCTATCGATTTTTTATTTGTCAGATTGTCACCTAGGAATGCTAATGATCTTTCTGCTTGGCCCACAGACTTCAGAGGTGAAATAGCTCATCTGGAACATTAGGGCTTCCATTGATTTACTTTTAGTGCTTCCAAGCAATAAAATTCTCCTGGTTTTGATGAGGTAATCTTATTTTCCATAGGGATTTTATCTACCCAACTGTCACATGCCAGTGGGATGGTGATGGTGTCGCTGGATAGGCTGGCACTCAGGTGCCAGACTGTCAGACTGGCATCATCTAGACAGGCTGTGGTGGGAGCCATTTGATTTCAACAAAGGGCACAACTTTCAGTGCAGGTAAGGCATGCAGCATTGTGAGTGCAGGTGGCTGTAGCAGATCAGCGCTCAGTAGAGCAATGCCTTGTTTTTGTTTGGATAACCGATCTTTTGCAAGCTACCCTGTCTGCTAACCCCAGCAGAAATGCAGTTGCATCTGGTGGCACTGGAGTGCAGAAAGTCTGTTTGTATGAAGAATCTCTGGCCAGTGGAGAAGCTATGCAGATGAATCTTCATAGAGGTGATAACTGAGATGTTTTATCTCCTATCCGCAATGAGCTATTAACATCCACACAATTAGTTATTATAGCCTAGCAATCAGCAGTAACAGAAAAAGCTGTGGTATCTCAACTGCACATTAATATCTGCCCTTCATCAAATAAAGCAGCCCTTCTGTGCGAAAGTGATGTATGATGTATAGCACTGTCAGATGAGTTTTCTCTGGCATCTGAAAGACAGAAATGCAAGCAAAGCGCACACATACAGCCCAGCGCAAGAACACACATCACTAAAATATTAAAGACATGCCTAAACTCATCACAGATGGGACTCACCTCTGAACCCAGGAATTATAGCTTTCTAAATATTCTACCCCCTCACAAGGTCTACTGCAACTCTTTTTCACTGAGCACAATACAGAAGCCAGAGCTGACATTTGAAAGCTGACACAGTTGTCTAAATGCTAAAGACAATAAATCCATACCAAGTCAAAAGGCCAGAATGATCTTAGGATAGCTGAAAAGGGTATCTCTAGGCCAATCTCCAGACGGGAATCTAGACCAACCCCTGTTGAGCTGTCAGTGTAGCTGCTTGGCACTTCAGAACTTTTGCTTTATTTTTTGAGTTTGCACTTAGTATGAGTTTTCACAGTCCCTTTGAACAGGTTCCAGTGAAACTCCTCACATCTCTTGATGCATTTTGGAGTCCAGCCTCAGCCTACAGGATGAAAAAGGTGTGCATCAGGGCTCCAACACCCTGGGCTTCAGAAGGAGGTAGGAGTCCGCCTCCAGGTCTCCTGCCATGCTCAGCACCCAGCAGCAGCATCACTCTTCCTCCATGGCCACTTGCAAAGATGAAGGGCCTGGCCTCATGACTATGGCTTCTTCTCTTCTTCTGGAACATGTGCCAATATGTTTGGGGGTGGAGAGGAGCGAAGTCCCACCATTCGCATTAAGACTGACTCAATGTGTTTTTTCTGGCAGCTATTCCACAAGATTTTTTTTCTGCATTAAAATTCAAGAGCCAAGGAAGGCAGCTCAGGGCTAGACTCCAGGATGTTAAATCCTGTAACTCAGAGCAATACACAACTGTATAACAAAATATACATATATTTATATATATATACATCTATATAGTGGTTGCATATATAAAGACTACCCTTTCTTAACGTCCTTACCATGAAAACCTTGAAAGCCTGCAGGAAATTATGAAAAAGCACAAAACCCAATAACCCAAGTCTCCAAGGATTATGCTGTCTCATGCTGTCCTGAAGCATCTGCTTTGGTCTGGCCTTTCAAGTTGCCTTCTTACAGCTACCACCCATGGCAGCTCTGCCCTGGTGCAGCCCATAGAGATCCACACTGATCATGTATCCTGACATGGAGAGGACGGGGTCCCATGCTCCTGCCAGCCAGGTACTCACCTGCCTGAACCCCTTGAGAGACAAGCGCATGCTGAGGACTGTGAGCATCTCTCTGAGTCACAGCCCTGCCCTAGGGGCTGCAGGTGGCTCAGTGGAGCCTAGGCAGCCATTCATTTTTGTTTGTTATTTTCTCCGCCATCTGTCAGCCCCCAGATAACCTGCAGTAGGTGCAAAGTTCACACCAGTCATGCAAAGCCTGGGGTCAAGTTGAAGCCTGTGGGGCCAGTGTTGCACTTGGTTCAAGATACCCTTTGAGAATATCTTGAACCAAGCCCCTGACAAGCCTCTTGATGAGCCCCTGACAGCAAACAACAGTGTTGTGTAGTATATCCCATGGGATCCCTAGGAATGAAAGGCACAATGGAAATGAAAGACACTGCTGGTTCTATTCCTCCATGCTCCAGTAACTCCATTCCCTGCTTTAGATCTTGCAAAGGGGAACACAGAATCATAGAATCATGGAATGATTTGGGTCGGAAGGGATCTTTAAAGGTCATCTAGTCCAACCCCCCTGCAATGAGCAGGGACATCTTCAACTAGAGCAGGTTATCCAGCATCTACCTCTACTGCCTTTACCGACCCTTCTATGTTGGCAGGCGCCTTGCAGAGATTATGCCCTCCTCTACCAGCCCATCACATTAACCATTCTTCTACCAGCTGCCCTTACTACATGCCAGCATGTCCCTGGAGGCCCCCAGAGACTATTACTGCCCATGACATGGAGCCACTGTCCTCTTCCCCAGGATCCCAACCTCCATTTGCTCACGGTGCCACAGCCCAACCTCCACAGGTCTTCCCCCATGGCTTGGGGAGAGGTGGCTGGTTTTGGGGGAAACACAGACAACGATGACTGCAGAGGATGAGGGATGAGAGAAAGAGACACACAGTGAAAAAAAGCTCCTGGAAGAGCAACGGGGTGAGAAGGGAACCTGTCCCACAGATCAAAGACAGGTTATTGGTGCTAGCAAGTTGGAGAACACCTTGAAGCAGAAGTGGTAATGTTCTGTCATGGTTGTCCAGCTGTCTTATACAGCCAAGCCATTTCCGTGACACAGGAGGCCATGTGCAGGAGAGTGTTGCTGTAAGGAAAGCAAAGTATGCAACTAAAGTGTTAGACCTCAGCAACTCTCAATGTGGGGCTCAGTCTCCAGGCTTTGGCACTTTGCATTGTGCCTCGTGGCTGCAATTCCTTCTGCCTGCTTGCTTTTGTGTCCAAGGTTTGCTTTTTCCTCCTGTCTCACTTTTGCGTGTCTCTGGTCAAGTAGGAGCTTCATTCTGGGTTGGCTGGGGTGGAGCATCGGAAGAAGGAGCAGAGAGTACAGCGGTGGCGGCAGATAGTGGCTCCATATGGTGGGGAGGGACTTCATGATGGGGGTCAAGCGTAGGGGAAATGAAAATCTGGAGGGAAGCATGGGATGAGGAGATGGGGTGGGATGAGTTGAATGAGAAATCACAGGAGAAGGAGACCTGGCCTTTGAGCTGGGTGCCACACGTTGCACAGCGTGTGGCTCCACTGCATCTGAAGCATTTTGGTTAATGCTTAGAAAGGGAATAAAATGTGTGGATGCCTCTTTTTATTTCTTTTTTTTTTTCTTTTGTTAATAACAGTCATCTATTTATAGATTGTAAATTATACACCATGAACATTCCTCAGAGACAAGACATTATTTTGCTGCCAACAGGGAAAAGAGAAGAAAAGAAGAGAGGAAGGGATTGAGAGAAAGGGAAAGCAAAGAAACTGTGAGCTTCTGGGTTCCCCACATACCTCATGTATGTACAGCAAATGGCACATTGTGTGCATGACAGATGACACAGAAGAGAAGAGGCATATGGGGGACAGTTCTAGAAGCAGGATACTTCTTCTTTCTTCTTGCCATGGAAGAAATGTGTGGGACCATTTTTGAGTCAGTTGGAGCATTTTCTAGGGCCTCCTCTGCATGCCAGAGCAAAGCACCATGAACAGTGCTGCACAGGAGTGGATGGCCTGTGACATCTGGCACCCTTCTGACTGCTGCTGACACAAGTGCATGGGCCATCTCACCTGGCTTTCCTGGCCCCACAGCAAACAATTTCTAAGTGCTTCAAAACAAAATCTTAATATGGCTCCTCTCTTTTCAGCCTTTTTTCTGGTTACTCTGCCCCATTCTCCATCCTTTTGCAATCATGTGTGCACGGAGAAGACATTTGAACACAAATTCACCTTCTAGAATTAGAAGCTCCATCACACTGCCTCCCCTTGCATTCAGTTGAAAAAGGGAAAAAGGGCAACTCGAAATGATCTTCTCATCAATTATAAGATGGCCCTACAGTATTTGAGTATAATATTGAAGTACTAACATTAGATGAGACAAGTCTAAGCTTTCTAAGGAAACAAACAAATTGTTTCCATCAAGCTTGCTGTGTACAGAATAAAACCATTTAGAAATGGCCATGGAGGAATATGAAAGATTTATTTTTAATGCAACTACTGATAAACCTTTCTATGAATCATGGCGCTTCAGAAAAATCACAGCAAATCTAACAGGGCTTTCTCCTTTGCTGAATCTTATTGACCTCTTCCTTTGGAACCCTGAACTTTATCACCTAAACATTCTATTATTCTATAATTCTATGAATTGTTCCTTTTTTTCCACAACAGCCCACTTCTTTTCTTCTCATCTATATTTCATACTATTTTTAATACTCTGTTCCTTTTGTTTCTATACACTAGGAAAAGAGTCAGAGGTTTTGACCCAGCTTGCCTATAGAAATAAAAAAGACTTTGTCATCACTGGGGTTTCCTTATCTCTATCCTGTAAGATCAAAATGGAAAACCTGGAATGTGAAAGCTACTAATTTTACAGCTCCACCATTAAAAGCCCCATATATCATCTCTACTGTACTGAAAATATACCTTACAGTGGCAACCCACTGCAAAAAACTTCTATGACGCCCTCTGACAGATATCACAATCCAGAATCAGATACTACTGCCTTGAGTGCAAGGAGCATGCAACACTGAGATCCAAATTCAATCCACCTCCTTTTTCTCTGGTACTTAATTGGCTCGGATTTGGAGTGCCCAGATAAAACCACATACTGCAGGCAGGGCTTCCCTGCACTTCAGTGGGAACAACAAAGGATGCCAATATGAAGAGCTGGGAAAAGATAAGAAAGATTTTTTTGACAGTCTACTAAATTGTGAACAGTTGAATAACAGGTGGCTGAGTAGCTGGTAGGGGTACTGCTAGGCATTGATTCAAGCCATGTGCCGCTCAGGAGGAAGGAGCAATTTAAGCCAGTCATCCTCAAGGTGAAGCAAAAGTGAGATCATGAATCTGAATTTGCAGGATAAAACCCCCAAAGTGGTTCTCTGAGCTGTTAGTTAGGAGGGATGGCACACACATGCAAGATGGTGCCACGTTCAATGCTGTGTAATGAAATCTATGACCTCCTGGGAAGCTCCAGCAAATAGGAGCAACAACATTACAGTGAATGTCTTAGAGACCTTGACATCTGCAGCTTCTGTTACAAGCCAGCCTAGGACACTGTCTTACAGAGCAATCATTTTGATGTTGAGGGACTGTTTGGTGACCTGTGTGCAACGGGACTTTCCAGTTCCTCTCAAAGGGGCATGGAAACACCACCCCAGATGAAACCAAGACTAACTCATGCTGTGCAGTGATATCTGCAGACGTTCATCAAAATTTCACATCATAAAGAATCCCAGAAGCTTGTTGAGGGGTACTGACTCCTGCAGTAGAGGTAGTATTTGATACAGAGCCTTCAGCAGAGATACTATGTAGCTAAGCTGCCTTTGCAGTAGTTTGCATGTAGAAAGACCTTAGCAGCAGGTCTTTCTACAGTTAAGAAAGGACATTTATTCTGGCAGCGATGTGTGGGCAGGGAACTTGGAAAGAAAACACTGCTGCCAAATAACCAGAAACTCCGATCTCCAGAATTCTCAATTTGGCCTGGAGAACAAGTCAACCTGCAGAATAAATCAGCATAGCTACTCCTCATCTGAGCCCCAGGGAACAGCTCTACCTAAGCACAGCGCACCCTTCCCCCTCAAGCTCTGATCTTGTCAGAGCTCAAACAGAAGCAACATGAAAGAATATCCCACAGTTGCTGATGAATTAGTACATGCTGCCTTCTCTCTGAGTTGGTGCTAAAGCTAAATCTGTCTGCATCAGATTAGAGAGCTACATTCCCTCCCCAGACTCTGACACCTACAAGCCCACCTCATTCCTATCCCCTGAAGCTCAGAACTGATTCCTGGACCAGTGCTCCCAGCAAGCAAACTGGCATCCTGTACTCTTGGCAGGGTCTTGTAGCCAACCTATATTTTCACTGGTGCAGCGTCAGAACTGAGCAGTCTTCTGATCTGAGCCTTGCAGGGCATAGCAGTCTCTAGAGCTTATGCCTGTAGCCTCCACACACATGCCATCCTGATGCCAGAAATGCTTCATGTCTTTGTGCTGCACAGCCGGGCTGTAGCTGCTGCTCCAAGGGCAGATGCCTGCCAGAGATACCCAGCAGGGCTGAAATTCTGCAGGATCACATCTGCTTCTTTGTCCTGGTTTCCCTCATCTCATCTATGAGTTCATTCAACTGAAATCATGACAGCTTTTCCAGTCCTACGTAGGCAGGACAGATCTTTTCACAGTAAGGGTGTTGTTTATTTTTTTTTTTTTTTTTCCCCATGAGTATTATTTTGGGGTGGAGGTAGAGGAAATGGTGCTTAAATGCAAAAGTATGAATCTGCAGCATAAAATCTCCACTCAGCCTAAAGGAAGAAGCTGGCAGATGGATGGAGAGCATCACCATAATGTGAAAGAACAAATAAGGTGAAAATGCTGCTAGATAAAATACTGAATCCTCCCTTGTTCAATGAGCGTAGATATTTTAGTAGTGTACATACCACTAGCACATTCTGGAAGCAAACCTTAATCATAGCTTTAGCTACCACTAAATTCTGCCCTGCTTGATAAGCAGCAGCAAAATATTGTACCTGAGTGATATGGGGGCTTGGAAAATCCCTTCCTTGTCCCACTCAGATCCTAGATTCACACCACGGTCCTTACACCAGTGACCATAGTAGCCATGGGTAAAGGATACTGGAAGGATATCTCCTGCATGCACACCTTTTCTACCTCCAATAGCTGGAACCTCCTTGAAGTGAGACACCTGGGAGTCAGGCTCCTTGCAGAAGGCAAGATGGTTTCTATGTGGGTGAGGCTGTTGTGAGGGTTCTAGAGAAGGAGGAAAAACTCCTCTGTTACTAAGCAGGGATCTGAAGGCCATTGTCGGGAATTTCCATAAAAGGAAGAATTACTGTCTGTAGACAAAACCCCTGGACTCTGATCTTGTCAGATCTCACAACAGCAGCAGGGCTGGTTAGTGAGGGGAGACGAGTCTATCCCAGGGAGTAAGGGGGGTATTGTGGCGACTCAAGGAAGGAGGGAGGAAGCTCTTCATCCTGTGTAGACAGTAAACACATTATCCCATGGAGGTTTTAAGTTTTTTTTTTCATGACTGAGAGAAGAAGAGCCCTTTATAATCCAGAGGGCACCAAGTGAGCATCACATGGAGTATCTATTCTGGCTTTCCCATCTAATTCCAACATGAGTAATTAGTGCTGGAGTACCATCCCTCTCTGCACTTTCTTTCTGCCTTCACCTGAGCTGCTTCAACTGGCTGCCAGACTCAGCACTGTTTGAACAACTGTGTATGAAAAATATTCTCCTGTTATAAGCCACAAAAGGCCCTTGGAAATGAAGTAAGCTATTGCAAAGCCACCCACTGGGACCAAAGTGACCCTTTGCCTGATCAGCAGCAGGACTCCTCAGACAGCAAAGCAGGAATGGATGTGATGAAGGAGAGGCAACTTAGAGTACAGAGCCTCCATCCATTGATCCAGCATCAGAGTCAACATGAATCACTCTGGACTGCAAGGAAAAACAGGCACTCCCGTATCCCACCCCCTTTTACTGCGGTACCCAGGGATTACCTCAAGCAGCTTATCTCCTTGCTTTGCCTCTGAGCCATGCCCTGCACAGACAGCAAAGCTACAGAGGCTGACATAGCAGCAGCACTCTACAGCATCCTTGAAGTCCCTGGGACATAGCTAGCAGTAGGGTTAAGTGCACTCACAGCAGCTTTCCTTTGGCTCAGCAAAGTTGGTGTTGATTTCTCTCCACATGCTGGTTGTTTAAATTCACCATAAGACAAATAGCAAGAAAAGAATAGATCAGGGGAAGAAAATAACTGACTCTTGTCCTGCCTCTCTTTGACCAGTAAAGTGATAAGGTAGGAAAGAGAGAGAGGTGTCTTTCCCCCCACCCCCACCACTGCATTAGGAAGCTGAAAACTGAAGAGCAAAGGAAAAGTATATTTGAAGATAGATAGCACGAATTCTCAGTAAAGCCTCTCTGAAACTTGATGAAAATTTCAAAGTGCATCAGGAAAGCTGGTATTCTCTAAAGGATAAATCCATCAGACAGGACAAATTGAGAAGAAGAGATGGACACACATGATTGGCCTGTTCTATTCAGAGCATGGTAGGGATACAGAGTGAGCTTTAACCTCTGTGGAGCCTGTTGGTTCAAGGTCAGAGATGGAGCACTACCATGGATGTGAAGCATCCAGGGCCTTCAGTCTCTGCTAAGCCTCTCCCATCATTTCAGAAGACAGTTCCAGCAGTCTGGTTCCATAGATGCAGAGGCTGCTGGGGCAGCTATCAGCATAGCATGGTCCCCATCTTGCCTTACTCTTTGTTCACTTCACTGCCTCAGTGACAGTCCATGAGAAGCATAGGCAAACGGCACATTTGATGACTCCCTGCCTCACCAGGAAAGCAGTGGAACATACTCTTCTCGGGGCAGGGAAAAGGTCATGGTGTTTGCAGATGTGGTGTTGAGGTCTTTGGGAGGAGATTCAGATGAAGTAACTAAGATTAAGTCTTGGTTTTCTCTAGAGTCTCCTGAAGAAGCAAGCAGAAGCACACTGCATATTTTTCCAGATCGGCACTAACCCTAATCCCCCAATATTAAAAGATTTGGCCTAAATTTCCCCCTCTCTGCAATGATTTCTTTTACCCCATTTTCCATTTCCAACAGATTAATTCTCTTGGACCAGGCCTTTAATTAAAAAACTGTACAGGGGACTTCATCATTTGGTAAACACAGAACATGGCTTCTACGGAGAGAAATATTTCAATGAAGATTAATTAGGTAGAATTCCTCTCCTAGTCTGTCTGGCAGTGGGGAGAAGAGCATTTGAACATGGGAGATAAGTATCAACACTTCCTCCACTGTGCATCCAGCACCATCCACCCAAAAAGCACTGACTGGGGAGGCTCTTGAGAAGATACAGACAGTTTCTCTACTTGCATGCTTTTTGTTTAGGAACAGCTAATACTCACTCATGCAGCAGTAGGGAACAAGGCCAGAGAAAATACGCTTGTTCTTGATCAGAAAGAGCCACATTTATTTACCTCATGTGCATCTGCTTCCCAGAGGGGATGCAGACAGGAGCTGATGAACATGGTGCTTGGTGGGAAGGCAGGTCCAAGAGAGGCAATAGGATGTAGCTATGCCTCTTCCTGGCAGATCAACCTGGCAACAGATGTTTTGCCTTAGGAGTCCATGCTCTTCAGTGTCCACCAGGCAGCAGCAACCTGACTGCAGAGGCTTCTTGAGTCAGTGAAGGGAGCAGGAAACATACAGGAATAAAGAGAAAGCACAACTTTACTTTACACATCGAGTGGAAAAAGAAAATATCTCATGAGGATAAAAAACTCACAAAGGCCACAGCACACAAACCAAAGGAATGGATGCAGAGATGGTGCAGAACTCAGCTTAAAACTTTGTTAAAGTAGTGAGAAGAAAAAGGGCTGTGGAAATGTATACCAAGCAGCCACCACTAGAATGATTTAATTGTAACCAAATACACAAAAATTCAAGAAAAGATTGGATAGACAAGACCAGATTCTGGTAGAGAGTGTGAGAAATCTGTGTGAGGGAGAGTGCTCATCCTTTCTTACGCAGACTTATACTCATCACTCCTGTTAAAAGACAGGTGCGTATTACCCCATATAAGGAGGTTTCTCTGCCTCCATCTTGCACAGCCACATATAAGCCATTCCTCTGTCCCTAAGTTTCATGCACCAACCCAGCCAGTAGCATTGGCAAAGACCAGAGTGAGAAGATGTGTGTGTTAGTGGTTCCTTTCCCACCACCACCTTCTGGTAGGTAGCATGGGCTTTCCAGTATCAGCAGCAGATGTTAACCTGAGATGGGAAAGACTAATCAGACTGGCCACCTCCAATCTTCCAGCGCTACCTACAGGCAGCCAATAACAGGAACACACAACTCTAGGTACTATCTTGGAAAAGCTCCTGCTTATGCATAAGAGCTCATTCTTTTAATAAATACCTGCACTCTCGTTCAGCCCTTAGGTCATTTAATGTCAGAGTCCCAGAAAGATGGATTAGCCATATGAAAAAGCATGGGTACTTCAGGGAACGGCAGGTTTCATCTGGGAGGCATATGGCTTTGAATAAGACCTTGGCCGAAAGTAGTGACTGAAACACTGTTGACATTATCAGGAAGGAAGGAAGAAAACAAGATATTACAAGAAAGTGAAGAAAGCCTTTGGTGCTCAGTTTCTCTGGAGAAATAATGTGATATATGAGAGATTTATCCAGCATTATCAAGAATGGAAAGAAACTGCCAAGTCCTTCAGAAGAGTGCTGCAGAGCTGTTCAGGACACTTCAAGAAAAATTATAATAGGCAACATCACTACAGGCTATGAGATAGGGAGTACTGAGCTACTCCTTCCAGCCCTTCCAACCCCCACTGACAAACAAATGACAAGAGTAGAAAAGAAACAGGAAGACCTGGGGGGTATGCAGAAGAGAATGTCCAGAACTGATGGACAGGGGTAGAGCAGCTGATGTCAGCTACCTGGACTTGTGCAAAACATTTGAAACTGTCCCACAAGACATCATTTTCTCTAAATTGGAGAGACATCAATTTGATAGGTGGACCACTCTGTGGATTAAGAACTGGTTAGATGGCTTCATGCAAAGAGTTGTGCTCAATGGCACAATGTCCAGCTGGAGACCTGTAACAAGTGGTGTCCCTCAGGGATCAATGTTGGGACCGGTCTTGTTCAACACCTTTGTCTGTGACATGGACAGTGGGAATGAGTGTGCTCTCAGCAAGTTTGCTGATGACACCAAGCTGCATGGCTCAGTTGATATGCTGGAGGAAAGGAATGCCATCCAGAGGAACCTTGACATGCTTGTGAGGTGGGCTGATGCCAACCTGATGAAGTTTATAACCATGCCAAGTGCAAGGCCCTACACGTGGGTTGGAGCAATCCCAGGCACAGCTACAGGTTGGGCAGAGATGAGATTCAGAGCAGCTCTGAGGAGAAGGACTTGGGAGTGACGGCCAATGCGAAAATGAACATGAGCCGGCAGTGTGCACTTGCAGCCCATAAAGCCAAACGTATCCTGGGCTGCTTCAAAAGGAGTGTGACCAGCAAGTCGAGGGAGGTGATCCTGCCCCTCTACTCTGCTCTCGTGAGACCTCACTTGGAATACTGTGTGCATTCCTGGTGTCCTCAACATAAAAAGGACATGGAACTGTTGGAACAAGTCCGGAGGAGAGCCATGAGGATGATCAGGGAACTGGAGCACCTCCCATATGAAGATAGGCTGAGAAAGTTGAGGCTGTTCAACCTGGAGAAGAGAAGGCTGCGTGAAGACCTCATAGAAGCCTTTCAATATCTGAAGGGGGCCTACAGGGATGCTGGGGAGGGTCTCTTCATGAGGGACTGTAGTGGTAGGACAAGGGGTAATGGGTTCAAACTTAAACAGGGAAAGTTTAGATTGGATCT
>JASSUY010036216.1:0-20790 GCA_032466535.1 Forpus xanthops
CCCCCCCCCGAGCATGCGCGGCCGGGGCTGCTGCGAGCGTAGGAAATGTGCTGCGAGGCAGCTAGACAGAGGAATGCAGCAGATTCATTCTTGTATAAGGTAATGTCTCGTTTACAGTACAGGGTGGAGCCAGCACAGAGGAGAAATCACTCAAAAGCAGATTACTCATTTAAAATAAAAAATTCTCCTTAAAAATAAACAATAATAATAGTAAAAACCAACAACCCAAGCAACAAGCAAGCGATACGCATGGGTACACAACAAAGGCGGTGTTGTTGACAGCACCGAGTTACAGTAGCGGTAAACTCTGGGCTGGGAGGTTGCTGGAAAATGAGTTTGCTCTGTGATGCAACCGGAGTTTGCTTTGTCTGGCCGCCAGCGTGAGAGGGATGATGGGGATGGGGAACCCAGCTGCGATGGTAGCAGCAGCGTGCTTCACTCTGTCCAGGGATGGTTTCAGGCAGTGGGGAGGGATGGAGGGAGCGATGCAGGCAGGCTGGGTTGGGGTGTCGATAACAGCAGAAATGGGGATGTGTGTGCACAGAGGGGGCAGGGGAGAGCCTCTTCTTGTTTTGGTTTTGAACTGGTTATGGCATGATCTTCATTACATCAGGGAGTAGATTGCATTTTTTTCAGTTGAATGTTGATTTGGTTACCGTTTGCAACCTAAGCTAACCCCAGCATGTTGGTTTAGTTTTTTTTAAGTGGGTGGTAAGAGAGAACATCAAACTTGGGGCTTTTCAGATCTTGATGCATCTCGGAGAATTAGGTTGGGGTAATTTATGCAGTGTTCTAACGAGTTGTGTTCAAGCCTTTAAATAGACATGGACTGTATTTAAATATTGTTAACATAACTTCCAGTTACTCCAGTTTTCTCGGCAAGGCAATATCTGAATATTAGTGTTTTCTCCCAGTGGTGATTAAAAATCAGAGTAGGAGCGGAAACTGGAACTGGAAATTGGTGGAAAACACGTGCAATCAAACAAATCTGATGCAAAGCATTTCATGAAATTCTCAGCTGCAGTTAGGGAACTCGTGGGAGCATGTAAATGTGGGTTTGTATTTTAACTTGACCCTTCGCCCTGCTGAGTAGCATCTTCCACAGCAGTGTCCGCTGAGTTGCTTTCCTTTGGGGACGGTTTGTCTGGAGTCTGTCTCTCTCTGCCTGACTGTATTTCCTCCTTTTTCTCCTCCTCCTTCTTCTTACACCTTTGTCTGCAAGACGGCTAGCTTTTCCCATCTTCCTGCCCTGCCGGGCTGTGCTGCTGAGCGTCTAATGGGGAGAGCCTTCATTTCTCACACTTAAGAGTTTTCTCACTTGGTGGAAACCTTTTGTCTTCTCTGTCTCTTGATTGGGCTGCCTCGTTAATTATGTTGAAGGAGCACTTGGCAGCACCCTGAGTCCCAGCTGGGGTCCCACACTGCACAAACTTACGACCGCTTCCCTGCCTGCCCTCAGCTTATGGCTGATGTGTTGGGTGAGAATCAACAGAGAAGTAAAAGTACAAGGATGAGAAGTACAGCCAGGTTTGGGACCTAGGTCATGCAATAAGCTGTGGCCATGACACAGCAGCTTTTAATGAGGGATTTAATGTTGTAGATTGCTCTGAGATCCTCGAAAGGGTCCCAGAGAAGAACAGCATTGTTATTTATTCTGTTTGCATAGTTACTGTAACTTTCTTTTCCTTCTTCCCCGAAATACCTAATTATCCTACATGTTCTGTTGCTGTGAACAACATTTCCCGTAGTCACCCAGAGCTGCAATTCCAGTTATATTCTCATTTTATAAAGCTAATCTCCCAGTAGTGGCTGTGCAATTTCCAACAGACATTTGTGAGGAGCTAAAGTTTTAAAGATTTTTGGTTTAGTGGACAATTCTGCATAACCCTCTGTTAACTATTCATGTTCATTGTCAGTTGAGAGCTCAATAGCTTCATCTCTGTTTATGAAGCCTATAAGACTTGTAGGTTTTTTTGATTCCCCTGCAGGGTGCCCAGCTCCTCCATATCTCCTTTTCCTACTCCAGAGAAGCTGCATGTGTGGTTTTTTGCATCTTTATGTCAGTCAGCCAGACTGACAAGACAGGTTTCGGGAACTGCTCATGACCTGACTGTCGGGAAAATCAACCTTAAGTCTTCCTTCCCCCTCTTTCATGGCGGCTCAACTTCCTCCCCTTCTTCTAAAAGTGTATTGTCTGTCAGATGCTATCTGCCCCATAACTCTCTTACCTCACTTCTCCTATCGTTTCTATTCTTCTGCTCCTGCTGCCTCTTCCTCTGTCTCATGATAGAACCAGAAATTTCTCTGCTTCTGGCATTTTCCCTCCTCACACATATTGTGGCACTGCCTCCTTCAGGATCTGAGGAAAGGATGAGTTTGAAGTTTGCACGTGTTGTGTCATGTCTCGTGCTTGACTTCAGTTTGCACAGGTAGAGGGCATCATCTAGGGTAATTTCTCTTTCATTGCTGCCTTCAGCAGCCAGCTCTCTCCCCTGAGGTTGGAGGATGAGCAGGAGGTCTTTGGTGTGTCCCTCACCAGGATGACAGAGAGAGGTATTAATGGCCTTCTGCTGAGGCTGCTCTTTCCATAGCGATGCACCCCATAGCCAGGGTTTTGTTTGCTTTCGTCCAGGTGTGAGAGCACTGTATTTTCTTCCAAAGACCTTATTCTGTGCCCAAATTGTATAGTTTTTCTCGATTTGAAGTTATGCTAAGGAGAGAAGCTCTGAGAGTGAGGTAACTCTCTGCATTTGAGCTGAAATTATCCTGCTTGACAGGATCAGATAGCAGTTCCCTTCCACAGAAAACTTGGGCAACCTTTGTAAGTCTCTGCAGTGATATCTACGGTGAGCAGGGTGGTGACCTCCCCATGTCACAAACATTTGTTTATGGGACTTAAGAAATAACCTCAAAACAAATAAATCTCTAGCCTGACAGCTTCCTCTTTACAGAAAGTCATTGAAGCTATGGTGTAGTGGTGACAATTTCCTCTTCTTCGTGTGTGCATGAACAGGGTGTGCCAGGGGAGAGGCGAGATTTGTTCTGAATAGGTTAATCTGAATTTCTGTGGAGCTTTATAAGGCATTAAATCTGTAGATTTTTCCCATCCAGCAATGAACTGGTGCAGTGGTGAAGCGCGGGACTATTCGTAATGTATTCAGAAACCTAGCTGTTTTCTGATTGCGGCCAAATCCCATTAACTGTGATTTCCCTGCTTCCTTTTTCCTCCTGTCGAGCCTTATGGATAGCGGCTTCTCTTAACAGCTTGTTTGGAGAATCTGCTCCGAAAATCTCCCAGCCGCTTCTCTCCTCTCAAAGGAAAGGAAACTCTGGGAGCAGCTTATCACCTGCTCATCGGCTGACTTTCATTTCTGCTAGAAAGTCTCTGTCGGCCTTACACCAAACAAGCTTAAATCTCTTTCCCTTCCATTCGGTTGAGCTCAGCAGAGGTAGAAGTCCTTCTGGAGATTGAATTTTACCTGTTGGTTTAGTGAGACGTCAGTCCAGACAGCACAGCATGTATAAGATTGGCTTCTTTAATTCCCTTGGAGCATCCTTAGGGATCCTTGAGAGTTGTCTGAGAGTTTCTAGCGAGGATGTGTGAGCACCCTCTGACACTGCCCTTGCAGTAGCAGTTTTTTCAAGTCTGTGTTAAAAAATACCAAGTTATTTTAAGGCTCTGTTCACTCCATTAGCTTTTCACTCATAGTTCCTGTAGCGTTACTAACTGCAAACGTGATCCTTTATTTCTTTTGCCTTGATTCTGTTATAAATTATATTTGTGTTGGTAAAAGTCACTCCTGATCACATGCTGTAAAAACATCTCTTTTTTTAACCTGTTTGCAGCCTTTGTGTGTGCAATTAATAAGGACATACTGTTGGTCCTTGGTAAGTTCATTCATGTTTAATAGATATTTGTAGGTCATATTTGGCGTTAAGTGGATGTATCATGGGTCTTGATGCATTTTGGTGGCTACAGGCATTTGTGTGTCTTGAGATGTATGTTTTGAGGGATTAGACCCTGTGGTTACTCATACCAGTTGTTTTCCTGTGTCCATACTGAACTGTGTGTATTACAGAAATATTTTTAGTTACAGTCTTGTCAGATTTGTTTAAGGAAAGGAGATGTCCTTATTTTTCAGAGATGTTGTTGTTATTCAGTGATCTGTGAGTGAGTGAAATTATATTAATGTTTCCTTCTCAGTTGATCAAATTCTCAATGCTACTTTTGAAAGTAATAGTGAGCCTTTCATCTTAAGACTTGCTTTTGCAGACGTAGAACTGTTTATCTTCTGTATCTGCTTCTCTAATTGCAGCCTGTAAAGACCCTTAAGAGTTCTGCTAGTCATCAATTTCCTTACTTCAACCAGTCAAAAATCAGATTTAAAATACATTTACCAGACGGTCAGTTCCACGTTTAATACCTCTTGATTGCTATGGTCACAGTGTAAATAAATACATTTGATAGCTTACTTCAAATGTAATTTGAAGTAAGCTATCATGCAAATGTTGAATGTCTTTCTCCTTCACCGGAATTCTCCTTTTATCAAGGGTATCTGCTGTCACAGAGCCCCAAGATGTTGATTAGGTAAAGGGGAATGCCATATATGGGAAAATAAGTCAGCATCTGGAAACTAGCTTCTTACTAGAAAATAATGAGATTTCTGTAGCAAGTTCAGCTTGTTGTTTTCTATTTGAATACTTTATTGAAATTAATAATAAAATATTAAAAAATAAATTTGTCATGCCTTCTGGGAGGATGGCATAAATAATTAATATGAGATACATGTCTTCTCATTTTTGGGTTGATTGCTTATTGGCTTCCACATAGTGCCAGGAATGGGAGTTTGAAGGCCCTGCAGTTGGCTCAGACTGTGCCAGACCAGCTCAGGCTTGTTGCTGCCCTTCTCTTTGCCATTCACTGTGATTAAAGGTGTCTGGATGGATAGCAGAACACAGATGGTGATGACAAAATACTTGTCTTCTCCTTGGATGCACCACTTCAGTGCAAGCATCAGTGAAGCCTCTTCTGAGACCTGGTGACATCAAATGCAGCAGGACCACATGCTGCTACTGGGGAAAAGAACCTCAGGTGGGTAGCACTGCACTGCTATAAGAGGGTATGCATGGCACAGCCAGACTTGCTCAGCTGTGCTTTTGAGAGTGAGAGGTTAAAAGGACAGGTGTAAACCACGGTCTGAAGCAGACTTTTGGGTGACACTCATTTGGTTACGCAGCTCAAGTGCTGCAAGAGTTTCGCCCCTGCCCACGGCCTGACAGTTGCACACCCAGTGAGAAGTTATTTTTCTGCTGGGTTTTGCCCCTTGTGAGTGTTGTCATCATAAATAACAGCAGATAAAGGGTTGGAGGTTTATGGGGCATCATGGCCTGTTCACTGTTGAAAATAAATCTTCTTTGATTAATTTTCAGTGGGGCAAAGGGGAGAGGAGCTCATGCCCTAAACTCTGGAGAATTTTTAGTGTTTAATGCTAATTTTAACCCTGAAGCAGCATTGAGTTAAGTAGAGCTCAAAGTGCTGCATTTAGCTTTCATCAGGGTGTGTTGGATAGCATCACTGAAGGGGTTATGACAGCGGGGAGTTCCCGCATGCATGCAGTGGTACTTCTAGAAGTACTAAAGGTTGGTATTTCCAGACAGAAGCGGAGAAGCACGGAGTTGGTGACACATAATTTTGATTTTCAGTACAGTAGGTGGCAGGAGAGACAAAGCGACAGCTTGGCTAAGGTAGCTGCTTGTCCACCTGCCACAACAGCAAATGAAGGCCTCACCATGTCTACACCCAATACCCTGGGGAAAAAAGCGACATTGTAGTGCCAGGTGCTTTTATGAGGTCTATCATCTGGTGTGATAAATACGAGGACCTAAGATGATGGGAACGTTAGGCACATACTGCAATGCCAGTGTTAAATGCTGCGCCTCACACTGTGTTTTGTGTTTCTACAATGTCTACTAGGCGTCAGGGACTAAAGGTTTCATGGCAGTGTAAACCAGTCCCCGTTATGGCTGTTCATTCTCTTTCTTGTCCCACAGTGTCCTTAGGCAGGACATCCCCATTACCTCTTGCACCACTGTTGGTGTTTATGAAACCATACTGTGAGCTGCTTAATGGGGTCAGTCCAGCCAACAACTTACTCAACTAAAGATGCGGTTGGGTTTTGTGCAACTGAGCAAGGCCATCTCAACTTGTGCTCATGAAACTAAGGTTGAGGCAAAGGAGCAAGTGATAGTAAAAATGGACTGATGGCTTCAGTCTGCAGTGGAGCTGCCCTCTGCATCTACGACCCTCGTCAAACAGGATGGAAGAGATACTTCTTTAATAGATAGTGAAATAGATGATGGAAACTTCTCTAAAACAACATCTGGTATTCTTGGACTTCTGATCTGCAATCATATAAAGTAACCTTAAAAGCTGGAAAAATACTTAGTTTCTAAGCATACAGGTCTTTCCTAATGGAGAGACAAGCTGAAGAAATTAAATTAGCGGTGTTTCCCCTTCTGTCTCTTAGACATATGTCTCCTTTTTAAAGGTGAAGTGGATGTTCTTCATCCCACTTCAATTAAGATGAGCAGATTGTTTGCTTTCTTATTTATGGGAGATTTGGCCTCCCACTGCATGCAAGGACAAAATTTGGTCTGTGGTGCATGTATAACTTCAGCAAAGTCAATGAGGTTGCCTTTATAAAACAGGTAGTAATTTGGCTCAGAGTTTGTAACTGGAGAAAGGAAGCACTTTTGTCCATTGATTTATGGGAAAGTAAAGTGTAGCTGTGCGTTTTTTTCCTCAAGGATTGTTCTCTGAAGGACTTTTCGTCTTAATGGAAACAGCTTCATTGTGTAGGTCTGCCAGAGGGCACTGAATTTGCCTTAGAGCCAAAAAGAACAGGCAGTATTTGATTCATGCTTGTGAGAATAACCTTTACTGTATGTACCAGTGATGACTGTAGTCCTCCTTTTATAGGTACTTGGGCATAAACTTTGAATGCTAGCATATCAAAGCATGCAGTTGTATGATAGCCTAAATAATGCATTTTCATTTGTTGTGAAGCCCTGTTGAGCAACTTGTCTTCATTACTTGTATCCTGTTTCTGTGCCCACTGGTTTAAAAAGATTTTTGTCAGCATTTTTTAGATACATTAATGTTTTTTTGTCATTGAAGGTGGCTGAGAATTGATCTGATGTTGAAGTTTAAAACTGTTGGTTTAATAGAGTGGCAAGTGTAGCCATATATTTGCCACTATACACAGTTGCAATATAGTGGTTTAGGTACTTGCTTGGTTGTCTTTCCTGGAGAGAGCCTGACTGCCTCAGTAATATAACCTGAGTGCTTCTGGGCATAGAATTATAGAAGCATAGAATCGTTTAGGTTGAGTCACCTTTAAGATCATCAAGTCCAAATGTTAGCCTAACACTTCCAAGTCCACCACCACTAAACAGTGTCCCTAAGCGCCACATCTAAACATCTTTTAAATACCTCCAGGGATGGTAACTCCACCACTTCCCTGGGCAGCCTGTTCCAGTGCTTGACAACTGGTTCAGTAAAGAAATATTTCCTAATAGGCAGTCTAAACCTCTCCTGGTAAATCTCAAAGAGGATAAAATGGCACCCTCATACTGATGAGAAATGCAAGTAGGAACACAGTGATTTATTTAAGGTCATTAAAGAAACCTGGAAGGTTGGGATCTAGGTCTCTTCCACGCCATGCCAGGAAGTGGAATCCTGTGATGTCTAGCATGATGAAGTGTACTTCCTTTCCCCTGAGAAATATGAGACACTTCCCACTGGAAAAATACCTGTTCTTGTCAAGGGAGGCATGGGCACACGTTTACAAGTTTTGAGCCAAGTTTAAAACTCATTACCATGAAAACATGCACATTTAGAGGCACACATTTACAGCTAGCTGTATCTGTAGCATACAATATTAAAAGGGGAAATAGTCTGAGGAGCGCAAACAGCAGTTAGTAGCTACTTTGTTGTTGCTTTACATACAACTCAGGGAGTTCAGTAGCTGGACAAGAGGAGAGACCTGTGCATACACTGAGCTTAAGCAGGTTTTGGGCTGCTCCATCCTTGCACCCATGGGCTGCAAAGACATGTATGTTCTTTCTGATAGCAGAGCTATTTGTAAAGAGTGGGTCCTTGTTGGCCAAATAATTTTTAAATAGGCTGGTGTCTTGCAAATACTGATATAAATTGCATGGCTAGAAGTATTTAATTGTTTCTGTAACCACATTGACTGTGAAGTGCTCTGCTTGGTGAAGAGGATCAGGAAGGAGTTCCTGTTATTTTAAAGCAGTAGCTATCTGAGGCTTAATTATGAAAAACATGCCAAGTTGAAATACTCATTTTTTAAAAGGAATTTCCATAAGCAGCTCATCGACAGTGCTGGAAGAAGTCTGATGCACTTTAATGTAGATACCTGGATTGGTGATTAGGAAAAGGTTGTTAAACAACTGGAATTTAAATACCAGTATGGCTTCATCGTAGTAATTTCCCCAAAGGCACATTGGTAATTCTGCTAAATAGAGAGTTTAATAGACTTTAATAATGTGTACTTTGGAGACCCTATACACAAAGGAATGATGCATAAAACATTCATTACAGTAAACTGCTACCTTTGCATATAACGAGAAATCTGTTGAAACAAAAATGGCGCATTGTGTGCTGCAGCGCATCGTGGGGTGTTAACGGACAGAAGTCATTATCTCCACCTTGGCTGTTATTTCACCTGTTGTGATCGAGGTAGCAGCCGATTTTGTTTTACCTAGCAGTGAATGAATTAGCCAAGGTAGACATTAGTTTATATTCTGAGAAGCCCTTTTCTGGCAGGACCATGGTGGTTCATAGGGCTTTGTTTTCCTTTGATGTGCCCATTTGGTGTCAAGAGATGCCTGGTAGGAAACATGGAATAACCCCATTTGAAAGAGAATAATAAGGAATAACAGAAAAGCAACCTTAGCATGCGGCTCAAAGCGAGTTTAGTGTTGGATTTTGATTTGATTTCACTGTGCTGCTGCTTTGGGCCCTGCTGGAGAACAGGCGAGGAGGAGGAAGGAACAGATGCTTTCTGTAGAACAGTAGGGCATTTATCTCTTTTAATGAGGTAACATCATTAGTGCTGACAAAGTGCTGCAAATCAATACACGTAATGGACTGCTGCTGTCTTTCAGTAGTGCACAGACTGTTGTACTTCTGAGCATTCAAATTTGCTGAATCACAGGTCAGGCTTTTATCTCCTGTCTGATGCAGGTTTTGGGGGGCTTCTTTAACCATTTTGTTTCCCTCTGCTCTCTAATCTATGCTTTTGATCTCTGAGAACTGGAGCATACCTCCAGGATAATTGTTGGGTCATGAGGAAGTATACCAATTTTAAGAGCATGGGAGCGCATTGAAATGCTGTGTACGTCTATTATGGTGCAAGGACCTTCTCATTAACTGGAAAGAGTGATGTTGCTGATGTCTGTTTGAGCCTGATTCCTTCTGCCTAAAATGGCTGCAGGTTTTGTTTTGGGTATGGGTTTTGGGTCGGTGTGGTTTTTCCCCCGCCCCTTGCCCTCTGCTTTGCTTCCTTTAGGGCAGTGGTTACACCACTGGTGTCATGTCAGCCACACTAATCATGTCAGCCAGTGGCACTGATGACCCTGACATTCCTCAACAAAGAGCTGCAGAAGAAAGGAGGGAGCGAGGTGGCCGGTGTGTTGGACAAGGAGCAGCAGTGAGTGAGGGGAAATCTGCAGATCAAAGCATTTCTCTGTAGAAAATCCATTGGTGTAAAATTGTATGCGCGGTGACCAAGGGAAGAAATGATGGATGTCAGTGGAGATCCGTCCTTCATTCACTATTTTTCAGATGGCAGACACGACAGCACATAGCTATAATAGGATGAAAATAACAAAAGAGCCCAGCAAAACTAATCTAAATTTGAAAAAGCCTGGAGGTTTTAATACTGTCTCTGTTAAAAATTGCTCGATTCCCCTAGAACTCCCATCAAAACCAGGGCCACCTGCCCCACAAAGGCAACATAAAGTTTCAAGATACGCTGTCTGTTTATTGGAGGGTCCGGCAGTGATGCTTGAGTGTCCGTGCTAATTCCAGGAAAAGGGCCTGTCAGTAAAAAAAGATTCATCTGAGTAGATCACGCACGTCAGAAAAAAAATGGTTCCTCTTTCTTTTTTTGTCTGCATGCCCCTCCCATCCTGGGCTTCCCAGCACCTGCTTGTGGTAAAATAATATAAACAGAATTGCAAGATTCCTCAGCATTAACTGTTGCCTGACAGCTCCAGCTAAGCACTGCCAGCTCATCTGGTTTTCCCTCTTTATTTTTGTTTCTTGCTCCCTGACACACATCACAGCGAGCCTCTGCAGCATCCCCAGGTGGTACCATACCTGGTGGAAGACCTTCATGTGCTTTTGCCCTCCATGATCTGAAAATCAGTCATGTTTGCCAGAGCTGTTAGGAATCCAGAGTTGTATCTCATGGGCCATCCCTCTCATGTCACCCTCAGCTAGCGGAGCCACGTACTAGCATGTACTGAAGTATCATCTAGTAGTAACACTTTGGAGCGTAGGTTTGGATGCAGACTAAGGAAGACCTCGTTAGTACTTGTTGCTATTGTTAAATATAGTTGGTGTTCCCACTGGAGAGATCAGAGGTGTATGCTCCAGCGGCACCCAGGGTGCAAGCAGCATTCCTCAGGGCTGAAATGAAAGTATTGTTCCTGCAAAGCGGCACTCTGATTAGCAGTTTGTTGCTCCTCATGTTCTTGGCTGTCTTCAACTGGCAGAAAATAATGGCCAACAGATGTAGAAAAGGTGTCATCTTGGGAAAGCTCTAAAGACCTTATTTTTCTGATTTGCCCTCATGCACCCTCAGAACATCCCTTTTATGAATCAATGTTTCTACATTACATACCAAAGGTTTTCTGTGCTATCTTATTCCAACAGTGAAAGCAAAGTTCACTTACCTCCCTGCCAAGGTTGGGATTACAAAAACCTTACACGCATCTTGCCCTCCTCTCTCGCTGCAGGCACTCCGGTCCAATAAATAAATACTTGGCCGAGTTTTACTGCCCTTTACCCAGTTAACTAGAAACAAATGCCTTCTACTTTATTAAAGGCAAGTCATGCCTACTTCTGTTGCTCCAGCCAGCAGAGTTTCTCAACCAGCTTGGTTTCTGAGGGACTGATTCCTTTTTAGTGACTCTGAAATAGTTACCAAAGCTTTCTGTGATCAGTGTGTGGAAAGAAAATAACATAGTCATGGGCTCTAAGGAGAGGAAATAGCTGGTCATACCTTTACCAAGACTACAGATGACCCACCTTTGCTCTCCTTTTCTTAGTAAAACTGGGGTGAAAGTTGTGATGGAGGGCAAAGGGACGAGGGATGAAAGGATTTGTGAAGAGCTATTAATATTACAGGCTCCTTATTGAGGTTATCTAGTTGTTTTGGTGGTTTTGCCTTATGGATAGTTAATTTAAAATGCTTTAGCATTGTATCTGAGCTTGGTTTGGCTCCTCAAGAGGAGAAAATGAAGGGCTGCTCATTAGTGTTTATTTCAGAGCAGGCGTAAAGCTGATCCTGCCACATGCTCGGCCACTTGTTAAGGCATGGTGGTTACCTCTCATAGCAAATACAGGGCAAAGTGTTGATGGAGAAGGGCTGCTAGTGTGTGATTGCAGCACTGGTGGGCCAAATCGTGTTTGCCCGACTTAACTGGGTGGTCGCTGACTTGTACACAGCACATGGAACTAGATCATCTGGAATGTGAAACCGTGCCTCCTGCATTTCTCCCACAAGTATTTTATAGTTTTGACTGGCATGTGCAAAGGAAATGGAGAATAATAGAAAAAACCTTATATAACCCTTCAGCTGTGCTTCCTTTCCATACCAGGGTTTTGTGTTTAGAGTAAAAAGACCAGTCTCTGTTACAGTGCAAGTATTTTTTTGAAGTTTAGCGATGAGGTTTTCAATAAACAAATGAAGGAGTATTTCCCCCCAGACTATTAAACTCATCTCCAATTTAGATAGCGGATACTTTTGTGTGACTTCACTCAGAAACTGCATTGATGTGGGCTTAGTGATTGGGTGCTCTGATTCTTAAAAATATTAAATATCTCTTTGTCCTAGATAGATTTATTTGATTCCTGGTTTAACAGAAGTAAATTGAGAAAGGATCTGGATTTTTTTGGTTGTTCTTTTTGGTAATGATGTTATAAAACACTAAGTATCCAGGCTTTTGTAAACCCCATATGTGAGTGTGATGAGGATGTATGATGAGGAGAAGAGAATATATGACCAGTTTCTCTCCCCTTTTTATTTAGATGTGGCTCCCACCTACTCCATAGCTCTGTGATCTTAACGTTTGTGTAAGAGAGAAGCAGCATGTCTTTTCAGTTCCTTCATGTAGAGAAAGGACAGGGAAGTCCTTGCCAGCAGGACTCCTTTCTCCCTGGGGTTGAGCTACACAGCTTGGAAAAGGCAGCCTGTGCATGTAAGGAGTTGTCATTTCAGAGCATGTTTAGGATCCATCTTTGGTCCACCTTCTGAATCAACCACTTAAGGTCGAGGATCCTTTGTACCACCAGAGAAGTTACCTCTCCCCTGTAAGCGTATAGAATCTCTACTCTGGAAGTGAGATCAAGAAAACCTACAAACATTTGGAAAGGGGCATTGGAGCAGTAATAGTGCATACATTAACAGCAGTGAAGTAGTGCAAAAGTGTAGGGGGTGAACAGGCATGTGACAGTCAAAAAGACATGCTTGCTTTTCCCCTAGCTCTATCCTTGGCGATAGCCTCATCCTCCAGGGACATGGTCCTGGTTTTGTGAGGGATACTAAGTGGCTCAAGTCACTCTGTGAGCTTTGTTAATCTGGAGATCAGTGGTTCATTGTTTGCAAGGTGCCTTATAGTCCTCTGCTGGGAACATGCAAAAAATATACATGCAGAAGTACCCCTACCTTTGCAGTGGCTTCCAAATTAAATATCTTCTGTTTCATTAACGTGACTGTTCCCTAGCCTGCTTTGTCAGCAGCTCACTGAAATGCTTCCCAGTGGCTTACAGTTCTTGGTTTCATCTGGCAAGAGCAACCTATAATCCAGGGGTGTACAGGTAAGGGAGCTCTTCAGAGGCTTGTGGAAAAGGAGCGATGCATTCAGCTTGATACTTCGAGAAGGTGAATATTCTTTCTGCCTGTTTTCCACTGTGTCACCCTACTCAGTTTTGAAAATTGTGGCTTGCATTTATCCTCTCAATAGAACAAGGCACTCCTCTCGGGCTCCTGGAAGAGACCCAGAAGTGTACACTTAATTGCTTTGTGAATGATGTGAAGTCTTGGAATGCAATCTAGCCATTGCTCATTAACTAGCTGAACCTATTAAACCTGGACAGAAAGCAGGACTGAGTCGGCTGCCCTTGATTGCAGGCAGCTAATGGAGCTGTGGGAGCAAGCTGTGACTGCAGAGTGGAATTGGCAGTAGACTCCCATCAACCTTCTCTGTTTTCAACTTGCCCTACACTCCATTTAGACTTCTGGCTTGGAGACAGATGATTTCAGAGCGACGAGGAAGGGGGAAAGTGGAGGGTAGGAAGCATTGTCTTCCCAGCTATGTTAGCTTTGATCTGAAGTTAAAAACCAAACAGAATTCAAATGGCATCGGTAATTTGACATTTAAACCTGCAGAAGAGGGGAGATTTGTCATCTGGCTTTGATTATCGATTGAGTCTCACACAGATGGTTCTGCTATACAGTGCTAAAACAAAAGAAAATGCCCAAATAATGTGACTCGGCAGCTCCTCTGTTTTTTACCTCTGAGGGAATCAGCTGCTTTTACAAAGCATACATGTAGGTGGCTTGGGATTCATGGAATATATTCTGTCTTGCAAATGAGAATTGTAGCACTTTCTGACATCTTCATGTCACACTAGCAGCACAGAAGAAAACAAAATTCACTAAATCTTAGCTGGATAATCAAAGGCTTACTGGTTTGTTTGTTTTTTGTTTTTTTTTTTTTTTGGTAGCTTGAAGAAAAATGTACAGAATTGGAATTTGCCCAGGAAACTTGAAGTATTTAACCTTTTAAACACACAAGGGCCTAACTAGAGATGCATACAGCCCTGGCTATGTAGCATTTACCTCCAGAGCTCTCCTGGCACTGTGCCGGAGCATTGTTTCAAAGCAGTTTGTGCTGCTTTCTAAATCATCAGCATCTCATCCTTCAGCACTCGCATGTCTCCCATCCAGTTGCACTTTGTGCCCAGCCTTATTTACCTTGTGGGTTTTGCCAGGATCACAGCTTGGTGGTGTGGCTTTGGGCCCAGTCAGACCATCTGTCAAGGAGAAGGGGAGGAGAAGTAGTGGTTTTGACATGTTGCCTTGAAGAAGGGCATGTCCAAATGTGCTCTGAAATCTTTGTTCTGCTTGCTTGCTTGATACTTTTAAGCCACTGTATATTATTTTCTTCTCCCCCCCCCCCCCGTTGTTTTGCCTTAATTTCCCTGTTGTGGAGAGATCATTTCATTCCTAGTCTGGATTTGTACATTTTGTTTGTGCTGCTGGCAGATCCTATCAACACCCACTTTTCCGTGATACTTAAACTTTAAAAGATAAAAATCTTTGGTGTCATAGAACACTGACTTGCTTGTAAAATAGTTCCATATACTGGAGCTGCTATTTAAAAATATTGTAGGAGTCTAGTAATACATTAGCATTTTATGCATTTCACTGAGCAGTCCCAAAGTACTTTAAACTGTAGTGTGCACTTGCAGCCCTGCTGAGATGCAGTCTGTAGGACAGAGACTGTAAATCAGCCCTACATTTGCTGAGGGTACAGGGAGCAATGCACATAAGCAGCTTGAAACAAAGCAGCCAGTATAAACTGCCTTCAGGAGGAAAATGCTATGAAACCATCAATCTTGATGGGTGACAGCCAGGGTTTCGTCTTGGGATGCTATCGGAGTTGCCCACCATGGGATTGCTAAGATGTGTGTACCCATACTGGGACTGCTGAGCCTCCCTGTGCCTTGTAACAGCTGCAGCTACAGCCCCAGACCGGCACTCAAGGCTGGATACTTGGAAGGGTGACTGTTGAACAAGAGTCTACGTGGGCAAGTTGTTGCCTTTTTTCACAGCATTAAGAGCAAAGAACCCTTTAGTTTGTCAGCAGCTACAAATGGAGTAACCCGCTTTAGCTGTAGGTAAACTGGGCTAAGTCAAATTGTGGTAGCCATGCACCCAGAGCATCATACAGATAGGCAGCTGCTGCAGGTCCTGTGATGGCTTGTGATTTCTTATGTGATTCCCAAGTGTTTGTGTCCCTGACATGTGCAAAGTGTGTATGTCTGCATTACCTTTGGTATCCTTCAGCCCATTTTATGTTTGGGTTCCATTAAAATCAATGTGTGAGATGCTGTCAGATTAGCTGTTTTATACATATCTCATGTGGGGGGATGTAAAGCTTTACTGTGAGGGCAACAAAACCATTTTCAGATGTGTTTGAGACACCGCTTACATTGTTCTAGGAAATTCAGCCTTGCAGAGAAATTCAAGCTTTTATAATGTTTAGCAGAACTAATACCACGGAGCATTTTCTGGTTATCCTTTCAAAACCTCAGTGACATTTTATCTGAATGTTCCCATACAGGCGCTGTTATTGGCAGGTGAGAATCTCAGGGGCAGCTGGGGGGAAACAGCAACCTCACTGGTTGCATCTTCCAAAAGGAATTATGTCACAGCCAGCTATGATGTCAGAGCTCACTGTTCAGTGGAGTGGCAGCAGCCTCTGAGTCTGGTGTTTGAAGCCAAGCAGCATAGTAGCCTGTGTTTCTTTTTTGCTCTTTAAAGAAAATGATTAGTCCTTACAGGTTTAAAATGTGTCTAAAAGAGATAAAAGAAAAAAAGGGGGAAAAAAAGAACTATCTTATTTTCATTCGACATGACTCTGTTAGGCAGAAAGAGCCTTCTGATACTTTGAGTTGAAAAGTAATTAGTCTTGGGAGTTTGAGGTGGGTAATAATCTTAATGTCATTTTACCATTACTAAAATCAGCTAATTTTGTCCTTTGCTGATCTATGCAAATCCCATTGATTTAATAACATTGTATGGATGAATATAAGAAATGTGGCTGGCCTATATTTTGGGATCTTCTTGCCTAGTGTAAAAACTTACAGAGCACATTGTTTGATGAAGCAGCCATCCCCCTCATATGCTGGAGCACTGCTACCAAGTGCTGGCACAAGCCAGAGCATTGCCTGTAGCTGTTGCTGTTTCAGAGCTAGCAGGTGAAGCACAAAACCTCTCATTTCTCTAGAGTATGCATATGTGCAATTTGTCAGTATGTTTACAGCAAAATAGGCTAAGAGCAGAAAACATTTCTAGTGATGGTGAAACCTGCTTTATATGAGATGAGAGGCTTTAAAAGCTTACGCAGACCTTGAAAAACACAAAGTGCTGGACCAAACATTGCTATTTCAGTAGAATTTAGAACCTCCACGTACTTCAACGGGAACACATTTAGGTCAGTGCTTTGTGCTTTGCAAAACTGTCTCACTAATCTCCTTTGGAGCATTTCTGACTGTGATTTAGGTGGAGGGGGGAGGGAAGTGCTTCCAGGCTGAGTCTTGTAGCTAAGTTGTCATATGGACTTAATCTGTTGAAAGGCTGAAGTAGATAGATATGAGCTGAATTCTGAAACCTGCTATTTACTGGCGAGTATACTTGCATGTGGGTAGTTATTATTTGGAAGCATTCAGCCAAGAAATCCAAAAACTTTTTTTTTTTAAACTGATTGCCTAAACCATGAAAGCAAATTCTAGTTGCCTGAGTTGATCTTGCTTTTGTTTGTGTGTTTCAGCAAGATTCAGAGAGGTTGTGTCAGATGAGCTCTTCAATACGCGGTTTCTTGCATTCGTCAAGTAAGTGGAGCAGAAATACGATTTCCTTCGTTCTCCACTCCCTTTTCCATTTAATGAAATGGGAAATGTTGAAATTACTGGAAACCTTGATGTGACATTTCTCGATGCAATGATGCTGTCTCTTAGATTTGGGTCCTGTAAGCGAGCTGCAGACATCAAAAGCTCCTGTATTGCTGGAGGTCTTCAGTGCTGGTGGTTTTATGAAGTTGATAAGGAATAAATAAACATGGTAATAGACTGATATATTTTAAAACATGCAATAACGAGTACCTCCTTGGCAGGTGATATTAGTGGTAAAGCTCTCTGTTACCATAAAGGAGTTTGAGTCTCCTGTCAGAAGACTTGGGATAATGGGAGATGGGATTGGGATTTAGAATCTCTTTAACTAGCACCCTAAAGAAGCTCTCAAAAGACTGTAGCTGATGCAGTTGTGATTGCAGTGTGAATGTGGATGCCACCTAAGTGAGACAGAGCCTCCTGGGAATGAACGTTGGTGCTCTGTTTTCCATGAAACCCCAGTGTGCTTACCCACGTTGGTATGTATGGCTGTCACTCACCTGCTAATGAAGAGTGACACAAAAATGCTCTGCAAGGAAGTCTTCCCTTGGCATTCATTCCCCAAGTATTTCTCCTGTGTGCTCAACAGGTATTAAAATGGAGTTGCAGAACTAGTGGAGTTAAACTAAGGAGGAGATGGCCCCGTGTCTTTTCCAGGCTTCCCAAGTTTCTCAGTTGCTTGCTTTTGGGAACAGGGATTGGATCCCATTCCTGTCTGTGGGGATGCTTCAGTTCTTGCCTTTCCATGTCTGCTTTTACCACAAGCAGTGAAATCAAAAGCTGACAACAGACCTGATCTCGGTGGAGCACTGCCGTGGCAGCCTGACTTACCTGGAAGTACAGATAGTATTAAAATGTGCTCTGTCAAAGAAGGCTGATTGTCAAGAGGCAGAAGTGAAGCTGCAACATAGTCACACACAGGTTTGCTGTCTAGCCATTATAAGGCCAAGAAAAGTATCACAAAATTAAAATTCATAATCACAGCAAAAGTACTGTAATTACCTGGGGCAACAGAAGCTAGCTGTTCTCGTGTAAATTTGACATAGTCATTTAAGTCTTCCTTCAACTTTCTCTTTTCTTTGTTGGAGACCTAATAGCCACAGATTTTTGTTACACCTATATTCACCCAGAACCTGCTCTTCCGTAGGAAAAAAGTACATTTGGAGTTCCCTCCTTGAGACTTGGTGCGGAGTTAGCCCAGACAGGTACCGGCTGTGCCCTGTATCTGTTTGCTGATTGCTCTTTCTTGGCAGAGAATAACTCGGCAGTGTGATGCCTGCCTTTCAGAAAAGTCCAGGAGTGTTGCTTAAGGCATTTTAAAGTCTGGATTTGAGCAAGTGGGTTCAAGAGTCTTACAGTGTCAGAAACACAGGGCACTTCTTATGCTCTCTGTACTTTGGAAAAAGCTGTGTTTTCTAAGGAGAAATTATGTATCAGATAACCACAAGAGGCAAAATTACTTAACTTTCCTCAGAATTTTGTACTGAGAAGTACTTTAACCACTGAATTTTAATTAAAGCCAATTTACAAACACCTGTTGTAGTGTACACAGCTTTTACACATGTGTAAGCTGAGGCACAAAGGAGTTGCTGGGGGTTATACGAGAAGGTTTCTTAACACAACCCTGGTCCTTGTTTGCTTTAGTCTTTACGTGGCTGTTTGTGTGTTACAGTGTGTTAACAAGAAGGGGTGATGTGGGTGGTTTGTCTTTTTTTAAGGCAAGTTATACATTGGTTAAACTTGCTCTATATTTATACTCCTTGAGAGCTGGTTATCTGTGAGTATCATCGCCATCTTTGGGTTTTACAATCTTCTGAATGTCTCTTCCTCTGTGTTTGTGTCTTCGGTCATTCAGCAATATTAAAAGGCTGACAATGATTTTCGAATACCTCAGATTGCAGCATTTTTGTCTCATTTTTCAATCAGAAGACTCTCTTTTAACCCTGAACTCTGTTTTCTGCTTCTCCCTTCTCCCCTGTCTCCTACCCCATTCAGTAACTTGGCTGATGCCCAGGATGACATCCAGCAGTGCAGATATGCACTGACCTAATCCATTGACCATCCTGCAGATTTGCAGAGCAGTTCATAATGTGCTGGTTTGGTTTACATCTCTTGTTTGATTGATAGGTACCCCTTGCAATTTTGCTCTTAGTAAGTAAGCTAGCTAGCCCTAGGTACTCATCCTCTGGATTAAACTTCTTTCTTCTCTGAAGCCCGTCTCCCTGAAGGAGTGGGCTTTTTGCAATGATGAGCTACTGTTATTTTCAACACTGCTGGCCTGTTGTGGCTCTCTCTTGAATTCTGACTTTTGAATGTTAATACTTTAGGTCTGTGGCTTGACCATTCACATGCGAAGCCTGCTCTCCCCTTACAGTTTACCCAGTGTTGGGTCCAGACTGACTTTGTCACGTGGGGCCTGAATGTAGATAAACGTCTCTCACGTGAGAAAGTATAAATTGTTGGCAATTCCTTTTCATTCTCCATCTGCTGAACCAAGTAACACCATAAGTATAGAAGAAAATGAGCTAGAACAGTAGCCAAAAAAAAATTTTCTGAATTTTTTCTCCCAGCTTTGGTAGGTGTTAAGTTTCTGTGTTACAGTGTATTTAGGGAGTCCTAATGTGAACCTGCAGAAGATTTGGGTAGTGATAACTACTAGCATATTAATGCTGGGGACGAGGGAGGGAGGCAGTGCAAAATGTCATGCTGAAGATGGTATGAACAATTCACAGCAGCTCTGGAGACAGAACACAGCTGCTTCTGAGATACAAGATGCGGTTTCTTTTTAAAGCCAGGTATTGAAATGGCTGCTGTTACTGTAAAATGTGAGTACTCTGCAATCTTTTCATCTTGCAACATCCTTGTCAAATAGAATGTAGGTGACAGGAAGACTGCTGTGTTCCCTTAGCAGTTGATGGTACATGAGTACCGCCTAGCCCAATGACCAAAACAAGGTGAACTCATTGAGGCAGGGTTGTAGAGTCTTATGACCCAAACCAAACTGGCCAAATGACATGGTTGAGATGAAAAGCAGTAATACCATGTTTGGGGTTCAGCTACAGGCAAAAATCTGTCCTTGGAAAAGAGGTGAATTAGAGGAGGATGGCAAGGTAGCTGTTCCAGCAAAACACGTACCAGGTGGGTGAAATAATCATGCAACCTGCTCTGCTGAAAACCATGAGCCAGGCAAACCTCTGAGAAGTTCTTCAGGGAAATAGTTGGGAAAAAAAAAAAAAAAAACCACCACCAAGCACTGAAAGTAGGTTTCTGGAACACTGGAGGAAAGGCTGCAGCAACAGAGGAGGTGCAGGTGAAAGAGAGAGACGAATACATTAAGTAAAATCCTTTGAGTAAGCAAAATGTCTGTGACCAGGAATTGATGAAGAGCAATCTAAGAATGAAAACAAAGCTATAATATATTCACAAAGCAAGATAGTTATAACTTGGAGAGAGTAGGATTAATTATGACTTCCAAGGCAGAAAAATAGCTCATAGACTGGGAACCAATTAGCCCTCGATTGCTCTGAACTAGATTTCAAACACATTACATGAAATGACAATTACACAGTGTTGCCAACAGACAACTACTATGGTGAGATAAGAGCTATCAGCAAATTTGTACCAAATTCCTCAGCCTGGCATCTGCTTACTAACAGAGAGACGTCCTTCTCAGGGTTGGGGACAGTGGCAGAATGGAGGAATCATAGAATCATAGAATAGTTAGGACTGGAAAGGACCTTAAGATCATCTAGTTCCAACCCCCCTGCTCTGGGCAGGGACACCTCCCACTAAACCATGTCACC
>JASSUY010036216.1:20890-37312 GCA_032466535.1 Forpus xanthops
CTCATGAAGAGTCCCTCCCCAGCATCCCTATAGGCCCCCTTCATATACTGGAAGGCTGCTATGAGGTCTCCACGCAGACTTCTCTTCTCCAGGCTGAACAGCCCCAACTCTCTCATCGATAGCCAAGTGTCATCTTCTGTCTCCCAAGGCAGTAGCGTGGGGCCTGGCAGAGCTCTACCTGCTCTCAGTGCTCTTGGTGGTGCATGGGCATGGTGTAAAGGTGTCTCCAGAGCAGCTGGTGGAATTGTGGTGTTCTGGGTGTATTGGAGGCATGCACAGTTCACATTTTTAGCAGATCTCCATGTGTAGTGGAAGTGCGATATGTTTTGTGGCATGACCAAAAAAGAAAAATAACAATAGGAGAACTCATTAAAGAGGTGTTCCTTTTGTGTTTCCTACCAACTGAACAAGGTGTAGTTTGCTAAAAATGTAACTGCTTTTCAGCTTATCAAGCGCAAATAATTTGCTTTCCAAGGGTGGAAATATCAAAGCCAACATTGGATGTTTAAATGCATCCAGCAAAAGCAGCAGGAAAGTCTGTGTCAGAACAAGAGTAGAGGGACCCAAGAGAAATATAGCAGATAGCTGATCTAGCTCCCAAAAAAGGTGTCCCCTATACTGTTGCCTGCATGTGCCACCACCAGTGTGCCTTTCCCAAGATTAACATGTGAAAACTATTTAGTGACAGGAAAAGAAGGTCGATGACAGGAGGAGCACTATGACTTTGCCGAAGTAGAGAAGCTGTCTCACAGCACAAAGACAGATGTTAAAAGCTCACTAAAACTAAAATTTGGAGAAGCATCCGGTAGGGACCTTGCTGAAAAATGATTGAATGAAGAGTTGCCAAGTTCTTCAAGAAATGCAGGAATAGGAAAAATGTAATAATCTGGCTGATGGAGAAATTGCATTCCAGTTAAAGTATCCTAGAAAGGGCATATCACTGGTTGCAACAGTTGAAGTTCTGTTCCTTTCAGTGGTACAGTAATGATAAATGGAAACAAATAAGCAAATAAATCCAACCCAAACCCCAGAACAAAGCACAGATTCTTATTTTTTCTCTTACAACTTCAGCTCAGCCATTTCAATGTAGGAGATAAAGGAATGACCAGATTTTTTTGATAGCTTCTCCTATTCCCTGGCTTGAGGCAGATTCCCTGCCAGTCTCATACAGTTGTTTCTTTGGGGTTCTTTGGGAGGGTAATGGTATTTTTATTATCTTTTTCAGACCATTAATCTACTATTTTCAAATACATAGTTAGGATAATTGCAAAGTCTTGACAAGTTTGAACCACTGAAGTAAATGGAGAGCTGAGTTAAAAACCAAGTGGAGGTGCATCATGGATTACGTTGGTGCAAAACCAGTGTGCGTTTTGTCCTCTCTTTACGATTGCTGTTGATTTGATATTGACGTGACCACGTCGCCATAAGAAAAAGTACAGCTAGTAAAGTGTTACATCAATTAGATTGAGCATCCTGAGCATGGGATGCTGAAGTGAGAGTTCAGAAAACATGTAAGTAAAGACTGTTTAGCATTGCAGGACTAGTAATTACTTAGGAGAACAAATCTAGGGAGACCTTCAGCAAATCCCAACAAAAGTATTATATAAAAAGGCAAAGGAATACAAGGAATGAGTCAATTTACATGTCTTGGCAGAAACACACCAACCAGTGGGGAAGTCCAAAAGGAAATGTCACCAACTGGCAAGGCAACAGCTGCGTTTACCAACTTAAACAAAATTAGTCATTGAAAATACAAATGTAAAGACCAAACTAGGAGTCTTCCACTCAGATGTTATTTCCATTTTAACATGTGGATGTGAGTGTAGGAAACTCACCAAAGGCACAGATGCCTCATGCCTCCAGAATTAAATACCTGGGGAAAATACTAGGTAACAGACGGCGAGAATTCATCACAAATGAACAGATCTCTCACTTTGTCACCAGCGTGTCCTCCAAGTTCTTCAGGGTAAGTGACGGAAACACTTGGGTCATGTGCTGAAAGTGAAGCCAGCAAGCCTGTCCGAGCAGATGGGCTTTCAAGCAGCTGGAGGAACACACAAATGGTCAGAGCAGGTACTACTTGGAGTGTGAACGCTTACTGGCACTCAGGGATACACAAAAACTCTAGACAGCAGCTAAAGATCGGCACAGACGGCGGAACTGCGCTGGCTTCCAGGCAACATCTGTGGGTGCAAAAAGCCTTTGGGGGAAGAAGTTACTCTTGGGTTCACTTGAGGGGGACGCTTTGCAAATTTAGACTATTTAAGGTTAGGTTACCAGAACCAGAGCTTCCCAGTGACTGCTTTTCTGGACCCAGCTGCAGTGTATTGCACACACGAGCCAAGAGATCGTCATCTCTGGTCTAGCTTGCTTTTTCTGTCTGACCTCAAGCAAATAGCGTGACCCCACCAGTTCTCTTGAGCTCTCTGACCACAAGACTATGGGATTTTATTTAGGAACAGTGGACACTGCTTTCTCTGGTTTCCCAGTTGTCCATAGGGGCTAGTAGGTGAAGCAAGTTGCTGTAGAAATAGGATAAAAGCACGTGTTTCACACAGTGCACTGGAAGTAAGGATTTTGCTTATATCTGTATCTAAAAGTGACCTAAAATGATGTAACTGTAGCTACAGATCGTCTTCAGAGGTGAGCCCTTAACCTTCCTCATTTATGAGTGCTTGCATGTTTGACTTAATAGAGTTTTGCATTTTTTTCTTGTGGTGGTTTATATTATGGCGGTCACTACAGTGAAAAAATGTTTAAGTTACCAAATTTTAGACTGCTTTGTAGAACATGGGGACAAAAATAACATCCCATGCTCTTTTTTTTATCCTTTATTAATTTCTACAAATAGCACTTCAATTGTTTGTTGTAGCTCTGGTTCATTTATGCAAACCCTGCTTTCACAGAAGAACTGTCAGACCCTGTTCATTCTCCCTGCCATAGTCACTGCAGCTTTGCACCTTCGTATGCATCAGGGTTGAAGTAGTTTGCATGCTTCTTGCAAGGCTGCTTGTACTACCTCACCTCTGCTGTTCCTCTTTTGACATCTACACTTTGGTACAAACAGCTGTCATTTTTATTCCTAGTAGCAGTGTCGTCAGCCTGTTGAGTGAGATGCTGATCTGTCAGAGAATTAGAAATATAAGGCAGAAAAGACTTATTTGATCATCTGCTTGCACTTTCCCTGCCAACCTCCTATTATTTTTCATACAGCCTAGCTTTAAAATGTTGAGGCAAGAACATCCCAGACCTGTGCCCAGGGAAGTGGTTCCAGTGCCCAAAAACCAAACTTTATTCTATGGATTCTTCCCAGTGCAAATCTCAATACCTGCCTTCCAGATTAGTGTTGCTGTTTACATGCATATGGCTCATGGCATTTATTACTGTTTGCCGTGACCTTCCCAGCTAGCCAGGTTTAGCCTTTTCAGTTCTTCCTCTGTTAGTCTTTCTCAATAGCCTTATAGGGTAGCTGTGGCTCCTGGTAATGCCTGTGGCTGAGCATTGCTTCCAAGGGTTTGCCTGCTGCCTGCCCTATTCTGTGCTGTGGAGCACCCTGGAGCAGCGTGAGCTATGGCAGTAGGTGCACTACATGCTTCATGTGACGCATTCCTTTGTGTCTAGAGCCCCTGGATGACAAAGTGTAGTCATCTACAGCCGAGAGCTAAGTCATGCATTTTCCCTTTGAAAACTGATAAGCATCACAAGCAGCTAAGTAAAGGCACAGCATTTTCCTGTGGTGTTGGTGGTGGGAGTTGCACTGCCCTCGAGATGCTCAGAAACCAGGATCTGAGCATGGGAGCATGATCAAGGAGCCCCTTTCCAACTGTGGTGAAAGGCAGCCTGTCTAAAATGATTCTGCTCCTTTTTGAAAACAGTCTGCTAAATAGGGCTGCAGCCAGTGAGGGCAGCTGCTGCCTGTGCTATCCACGCCAAGGAGCTCATCTGGATTGCATTTCAGAGGGGGTTTTGGATGAGAAGAGCCTAAATGAGCCCAGGACATGCTGTATTTGCAGTTTGGACAGCAGCAGACATCAGAATACAGGTTAGCACCGAACCCCGTGGGTAGGTTTGGATGCAGCAGAGGCCAGTTGTGAGAACTGGGGACTTGCTGGAGGGGAGCTCTGGATGCCTAAGGGCTTCCCTGGCCAGTGCTTCGCAAAGCCACAGGAGCATCTGGTAAGGCTGCTCGGTGGTTTCTGCAGAGAGCTTTGCTTGCAGGATCTCAGCTGGAAGCCCTGTTAAACTGGTAGCCAGCCTTCTTGACACTGCTTCTCTTTCCCCATGACCCAACACGGATGTTAGCAGCATTGCCTGCCTAGCTAGGCTGGATCAAGTCATTTGGGCCCTTCACATAAGTGGTTGCAGATACAAAGTTGTAATACAAATTGATCGTGGCAGGGAGTTAGCCTTTGGGGTATTTTGTCAAATTGTTGGAGCGTGAACTGTTGGTAAACCGGAGCTAATAGGGCAGATTCATAATCTGCACTGAGAAGCAGTATAAAGCAGCTGCAATCCCACTGCCAGTGCTTGGCATTAGATTTCTTATGCCCCTTTCTCTGCAGACTTGTACTTGCTGTTGCCATCCTATCCAGGTGCACTGAGGACCCCAATTCAGCTGGAGATGGCAGAGTTGCTGAAATGCTCTACAAATGAGCCTTAGCCCAGGAGAGCAGACCCAGCTCTCCTGCTGCCAACCCCCATAGAGCAGGGATTTGTGCCAGTGCAGATGGCCACAGCAGAGTTCTGAGTCTCTGATGGAGGCAGCGAAGGGGTTTGTTCGCCTCCTCAAAGGTGGGTACCTGAAACGGTGTGACATGTGCTCAGGAAGGGGCTGTCATTTTGCATCAATGGTAAAGGAAATCTGGAGAGATGATTCTCAGCTGCAAGTTTCTACCTTGTGCCTGAATTAGATGAGATTAATTCTGTTGTAAAATGTTGAAGTGATGGGGTTATAGAAATAGCTAGACAATTAGCAGCCAGCTAATTAGATAATATTTATACATAAGGTGTGCTCTGTATGTGAGTATAGCAATCAGCTGAAGTAGAGAGGTGGGTGTCAAAGACACAGTGGTACTGTGATGCTTGTCTCTTTAAGTTCTGGTGCTTGATAATACCATTTATTAACTGACAGCAGATGAAGTATTCCTTGGTAGTCTTGCACATTTTAACAGAGAAAAATGTTTTACAAATAAATATGGATGTTTCTTAAGCATACATTAATTTCTGCAGGAACATAGAATCATAGAAGGGTGGGACCTTCAAAAGTCATCTAGTCCAAACCCCCTGCAGTGAGCAGGGACATCATAGGTAGCTTTCCCTTTGCATCAAGAATAACTGGATCCTCAGTTTGGCCTAAGGTCCAGACTTTTTTAATTTTAAGAAAGCTTTTATAAACATTATGCCAAGGGTTTTGTCTTCATTTTCATCATCATCTTCATCTTCTCCTCTGAAATCTTATGAAAATTATGTTTGTAAACAAAAATACTACATACATGTATCATACATCAGAGCCCCATTCATACGTGGGCTTGGCTTGTTTCTTGTATTTGTCTTTATCCGGACAGCTGAAAGTGCTTTAAAGATACTTTGCTTCATATGAAGCAATATCCCTGTTATTGTTAAGACTGCAAGGACTTTTCAGTTTCAGTTGGCTTTCGCATCCTTTAATCTCTTCTGGCTCTGCATGTCTTTTTGGATTGTCTCAAACAGATTAGATGACAAACTAAAAGTTTAGTTGGCAATTACAAGAAGTACTGAAAAGTGACATACTCTTTGACTGCCTTGCTTCCAGGAGGCAGTGGGTGAGAAGGAATAAAAGCATACCTTAATTACACAGTCTAGCTGTTTATTTTTACAGCTGTAGCACTGCTGAAACGTGCAGCAGACATCCTAATTCTACTAAGCATGGTCCCTTGGTGTTGCACCTGCCAGTCCCACAATCTTGGTACCAGTTGGGGATATGTGTGTGGCAGAACAATGCAGGAAGACTGCAAGAGCTTTATCCCATTAGAAAGAAATTATAGTGTAGTGTAGCATGAAAATGATGTGTCAGTGAATACAGAACACAGGATTACCTTCTGTCTTTTCCCTTTATCATAGATAACAGAAGCAGTATGGGAAGGAGATTTATATTGCACTCATTTGAAGCTGACCAAGCAATTTAGATGAGATGAAATTGGGATTTTATTTCTGGAGAGAAGAATGTGTTCCTGCTAAAATGCCATTAATTGCTTTATTATTTAAGGCATAAATTATATCCAGCAATTTGTTGGTCTCCTTTTTTTTTCACCAGCGGAAATAAGTCACTGTGGAAAGATTATTCTGTCAAAAAATGATGATGAACCTACTAACAAATTCAGCCAAAAAGAAGCTGAACTTTCAATTCAGTTTCTATTCTTTCTCCCTCCTCTCCCCCCCACCTCCCAAGCACTGTATGTGTGAATTTCAATAAAAACAGTAGTGGCTTTGCTAAATATGAAAACCAAAAGTCATGGTGAATACCACTGCGGTACTAGAATTAGAGTCATCCTCTTACACGTTGGGAAGCTGCTGTCGTGCTGTAGTAGCAGCGGCACCACACACCCATTGCAGGCAGAGCTTTGTTGTGCTGGGTTAATGTAGAGCTTAGGAGAGCTCCTGGGCTCTCCTGAATATAGAGGCATTCACCAGGGTGGACCAGTCAGTTACAGGTCCAGTGCTAAACTCTGTTCCTGCTTCCCTGTACTTCTTTCAAGTATACCATGTAAAGCTTCCTCTGCAAGTACTGTCCCTGTCTGCCAAGCTTCCGTCCTTCGGCTTTTTTTTCCCTTTACAAGTCCCTTTGCTATGTCTCCATTCTCCTCATGGCACATTTTTGTTTTTCTTTATCTGGTTCCCATGTCACCCTGCCACCAGCAGACTGCTAGCCTGTCTCCATCACCCAAAGCTGTGTTCTTTCTCCCATGTCTTTGTGCCTGGAATTTGCTGTGCCAGTATTAACTCAGTGATTGCCCATGGCTAATTTATTTGCCATAAAGGCAAATCAAGTTGAGCCCAAAGGAGGTGCACCTCCGTGCAGATCACAGCTGTCTTGTACAAGCACTGCTCGCAGGAGCAGTCTCTTCTGCATCTTGCCCAAAGCACAAGCTTTGGAGGTTTTGCTTTGCCATAGGCTTTTGTACTGTTAGTATGTTTGGGTGACCTCTAGAGACCTTGCAGGCATTGCTTGCTTGGGTTGTGACACCAAGGATTTCTTTAACATCCATGGAGGGGCAAGGAAGAATGCATCTAGATGTGTGCACAATGTACGCAGGAACCTGTCCTTGCTGTGGCTGGATCTAGGGCTGCAGCAGATGTGTCCTCCCTGTAGCAGAAAATCCCCACAGGTTCAAGGTCTTCTGTACCTGAAGTTTAACTCAGCTCTTTGCCACACCGTGTTAGGTTTTCTTGGGTAAAAACAGGACTCAGTCACAACCTCACAAGGAAGCATCCCAATCTTCTATGTCCTATTTATATAGGTTTTTTTCTAGGGAGGTCTAAGTTGTACTCTGTGTGGTTGCTGCCCTCATCCTTCTACTGCTGCAAGCTGATGGTGGTAAATAAGATCAGTCCTGGCACTGATGGACTCCAAGGTTTTTTCTGGAGCAAGGTGATAATTATGTTTTATTTTTAAAAATAATAGTTGTTCAACAGAACAAGAGCTTTGAGGCCATTTCTTGTACTTATATATATATATATAAAGATCTATTATTGCTGTTTTTTCTTGTGAGAGAGAGCATTACAATCTGTCTTTGTTGGTGTTTAAAGCTGCAGCGAGACCCCTGAATTGCCAGGGACTCTGTCATTTGTGTCACCATCGATAAGAAAGAATAGCTTTCAGAAAAACTATTTTTGCTGCAGATGTATAGACATGAATTTATAGCTTCAATCATGCTTCCAAGAGAGCATCTGTGAAAGTGAGATAGTTAGAAAGCACCACAAAGAGCTGGCAGGAGGAGTAAAACGTGGGGGGAGGTCGGGATTGCAGTAGGGAGTAGCACCTGAAACTTCCACTGGGAGAAGAGAAGCTGTGGGAGCTGTGCAGCCGCTAAACCTCACCGGTCCCTGGCCAGCTGCTGGCTTCTTGCCTGCTATTTTTCCCTGTAGGTTCAGCGTTGCCTGGTGTATTTATTCCTACCCTTATTTACAACAGGCGTTTTTTTCATGAGGCTCGGAAGTGAGCGGGCGCTTTTTCCAGCTCTCTGCTCTCCATGCCTGCTGGAACATCTGTACACACACACTTTTCCTGTCTAAAGATAGTTTGAGCTACCATGCCCGAAATACAGCTTCAGGCTTCGTTCTGTTGTTGTCTTAGTAAGCATAAAAATATGTTCTAATATTATGTCACTCTGGTTATGTGTTTCAGCAGCTGCAGTCTATCTGTGTCCAGTTTGTTGGGAACAGCCTTGCTTCCTGGGATTTGTTTTTCCATAGCCTGAGCCCTGGGTCACTTAGGTTGACCAAGCCTGTGCCTTGCACTCTTTGTGTGAGGATGTGCGTTCTTGCCCGGTAGGATAATTGCAGCAGGGTTTTCTGCAGGAATGACATGATCTCCTTTGACTGACCTCACGCTCTGCCAGCAATGCCATTTGAACAGCATCCCTTCCCACCCCCACCACATCGCCTGCACGTTCCTGTCCCTGCAGGCCTTGCCATGGCTGTGCAAGCACATTCCCTTTTTCTGCAGTGCCATTTCCGTGACAGATATGCCTGCTTTTGCTTCCCAAATTTCCAGGCTTACCTCTCCCCCTTCCTCCATCCAACATAGGTGCACTAATGCACTAATCCTGTGTGCAGATATGTATGTTCCTGCAGTGTGCATTGGAAAAATGGTATTTACTTACTGTGGACCTTTCCTTATTTTTTATTTTGTTATATTCAGTTTAGTGTTTCTCAGCCTGCACTGTATGGTCACGAGGCTTAATCCTGCCCTCCCATTGCGCATTTCCAGGTAAGAAACAGGGACAGGAGCTTTGTGCAGCCTGGGGACCCAGGGAAAAGAGGTTCTACTAAATGGCAGGTTGGGTTTCAGCTGCAGTTCTGGGTTGGCTGTTGTTTGGAAAGCTAAAACACTTTCAGATGTTTCAGAGGAGGCTGGTGGCAGAGGTAAAGAGGACCACAGAAGTGACCTGGATCAGCAAATGTTAGATATTCAAGCATTTGTGAAGTGTTATTACAGTCCACGTATTTGTGCAAAGATGTTCATTTTTTGCTGAAAAATGAAGAAATACACCAGGCACTTTTATGCATAATGCAAAAAAAAAAAAAGTGATTTGGTCATGCATGGTTGTAAAAGCTGTATGTTTGGAAATGTTAAGTGGCAAAGCGGGTGAGTTATGTGGGTCATCCCAAGTGAGTGCCTGTAAAACAGGGCTTTGCAGCTCATTATCAGTTATTCTCTGTCTAAGACTTGATTTATGGAAAAGGAAGTTTTGAAACTGGAAATTCTGATTTTTATTGGTGATATTCTTCATCTGTTAGTGGAGCGGCAGGGGCAGGCTCTCCTCACTGCATGAACCCAGGCGGAGGCGTCAGAGCTTCCCTAGCAGAGCAGGCGGGTGTCCCCTAGCTGCTGCTGGCCAGTCAGAGCCAGCAGAAAGAGGCAAGAAACCATACAGCTGGCATCCTGGTTACGACTTTTAGTGGCTGCCAAAATTGGTTTAAAATAGCTTTTACTCAGAGAGCAATATTGCAGATTTGTATTTGAGCTATTTGGACTTCATAAGGGTTGGAAACCGAGATGCCAAACAGTGCAGCTTGCTGGTTTTTTTTTTGATGCAGGCTTTCACATCGTGATGGTTTTGTCACATAAATTTCTATTTCAAGCTCTGGGCTGCAAGGCATTCGCTGTAAAGCATGCTGTTGTTCCAGGCCTGAATATTTGCCCTTCTTTGGCATTTGGGTTATCCTCATTTATGTTGCAATGATGCCTGGAGGCTGAGTAGGTCGGGGCCCTGCTGTGCTACATGCTGGGAGAATGCAGGGTGATAGCCCCTGGCCCGGGAGCCAGCAGCTTGATGTACTGGTTTCAGATGGCCACTGCCACCAGCTGCTCAGGAGTGTCAGCTGCCAGGCCAGAGCTTACTAGGGATAGATAAAGCAGGGATAATTCAGGTGATGCAACCAGGTACTCATTGTAAATGCAGTTTATGGTTAGGACTTCAGTACGGCCTTCTCTTGAGTCAGCAGATGCAGATGCACAGGTCATTGTGTCAGTAACTATTGTTATATATTGCAAAGCTTTGTAAGCCCTGGTCTACTATTTGGTCTCTGCCAGCACCAATTCCAGTAGGACTAGTGTGAAAACAAACTGTTAGAAACAGAAATACCAATTAGAGAAACATATTTTCTCCTTCTCAATGGTGAATCCCTCTGCCTTGTCCTTTCCCATGCTCTGTGCACAGCATCCTTGCGTGAAGGTCAGGGAGTGGTGTCCAAGGATTCAAGGGAGAGGCTGAACTGTAACACTGAAGTGCTGGGAAATTGTTCTGTGTTTGTATAGTATGCCTGAGTCGGAGACATGCGGGTTGGAAAAGAATCATAGAATTGTTTAGGTTGGAAAGGACCTTTAAGATCACCGGGTTCAACTGTTGATTTAGCACTGCCAAGTCTACCACTAAGTTGGAAAGAAAGAAAACAACTGAAAAATCTCAACTATATTTCAAAGCCCATTGGGTGCTCTTTGTACATGTCTAGGAGGGTGTGAGATTGTTTCTGCAACACGGAGTCTCAATCACCAGTGTAATTCAGCTGTGTCTTTGCCACTTAGGACTGGTCTGCAGTCCTTGGGAACTAGGGCAGGTAAAGGCCTGACCCGCACCTTCCCTCACCAGGCAGCATGTGTGCTGTGCGCTGCACGGGTGTGGGTACAAGCTGAAAGAAAACTTCATTATGTTTGACAGTGCCTTTTTAGCTGAAGTACTGCCACGACTGGCATGACAGCAGTGAATCCCAAAATTGGTTGATTGCCGAGAGAGACTTTAAACTGTGAAGACAGACATGAGGGAAAGATAAAAAGAATTAAATGCTTAATTAATGGGTTTATACATCCTATTTCTTGGATCATGACTATTTTTCCTCTCTCCTGTTTCATTTACTTTAAGGTGCTGTATGTTCCACTTGAAGCTCTGTAGAAATTTGATAAACCCACATGACAGGGTTGAGAGGGTTCTGAATTAGGTGATCTACTGATAAAATATTGGACCTTTGGAAACTGTTGTGTGCTACCAACATAAAAAGGTTATTTGGCCAGTTTATCCTAATGACAGCACATATACACCTGTGCAGTTACTTTTGAGCCTAACAGACCAAAATGAGCCCATTGTCTTAACTTTGATTTCTCATGGCAGAAGTTCTTTCCCATTTTCATGGATTCCTGATAACATTTTTCATTAGAATTCTAGTTACAAGCATCAACATTTCTTTGGTGTCTCCTTCTGTTAGTTCCTTGCTTCCCACATGCTGTTTTAAGTGAAGGTCTTTGTGAGCTGCTTAAAGGAGTAAAATCCTTCATGGTAATGGAGATGCTAACATGCATGACAGTTCTTATCCACCCAAAAATGGCAGCAATTGACTTCTAGTTTTTCATATAAACTGATTTTTCACTCTGAAAAGTTTTCACTTAGAGAAGGTAGCTATTAATTACCTATCTATCCATGTTTCAATATGCCACCATCTCGTTAAATAGCTCCCTTGTCTATTTCTTTCTGAAACTATAAAGCACTCTTTTCTGTAAAACAAGCTCGATGACATCTTGACACTTCCCTAATGTTTTCAAATCCTGATGGGTTTGAGTGAATTACTGGATTTATTTGAACTTCAGATTCAGGGCATGTAAATATGCACTGATGAAAGCTAAAAAGGTTGACAAAAATACACTTGCAGTTTGAAGTGCTAGGTTTGGCATAGTTATCTTTGGCAACATGAGCCTCATCAAGTCCAGGAACTCAAGTGATCATAAATCTGTTGTGATACCAACAGTTGTCTTGTATTACGGTAGTTAGTACTACCTCCACTATTGTTAGATTGGACTCTGAGGAAATGCAAAGGAAAGTCAAGTCTCCCCCACAGAGATTTGGTGCTAAGCAAACCAAGCACTTGGAGAAGATCCTTATCTTCACTTTGCAGACGGAGGGTGAGATGAATGCATGGGATCAAGTTGCTGAAGAGGTCTGGTGCAAGTGTTAGTTTGTGGATTCTCATCTTGCAAATGTTAGTTCAGAGCTTTGTTGCAGAATGGACCTGCTTTCATGGGTCAGTACGCTGCTTTCCTCTTTCTAATCAGAAGTGTTGCTACCCACGAGAGACCTGGAGAGGTGAGTCCACCCAAGCAGTGAAGCTTGGGTGGACTTACCCAAGTGATGGCATTGCTAAGGATGGTTTCAAGAGCTGATTTCTGATATTTTGATGTCCAGGGATTTGGAAGATCTGTGAAACCCTGAGCCGTGGTTTTATTTTAATGGAAGGGTATTTGTGGTGATGCTAGGGCTATGTGCATGTAGCCATTTAAGCAAAGATAGCAAGTAGATGGCACCTCTTTTGTTACTACTTCTGCCACTTTCTGAATTTAATGCATTGGTTTTAGGTAATGATTCTACCATACCACCATTTTCTGATGAGCACAGATGTTTGTTAACTGGCCTGTGCAGGGAGCAATCGCATCAATAGGTGTTTAGTTGAAAAGTTTCACCTACTCATCTTGTCTTCTATTAATAACCATGTGTTTTAATACGATAAATATATTGTGCTGTTCATCTGTCTCTTTGGGGAGCCGATCCTGTTGTAGTAAGCATCTATTTCAGGAGCAGCCTAGACAAAGCACAACATGTTCAAGTGCTGGCCTCTGTTACTGTCTGTAGTGGGTTATATCGCTGGTATTAATGTAATGTGGGAGTTCAGAAAGAAAAGATGTTATTTGCAGCATCGACTCATTAAAAATATTCTGTACAGATTTTTCAAAAAGAATAAGCAGACCAAGCACACTGGGCCCCGTGCCAGGGTATGTAATAGCCTTGCACAGCATCAGTTGAAGCTCCAAGCTGGATAAAAGGCAGCTTTTTATGGGTTTGTTGAGTATTCCTGTAAAAAAAAATAAAACCCCGTTTGTGTACAGAAGTAGCAAATTAATTCAGTTCTATCAGAAAGTAGGTCAGTGACTGACCTCCTGATAGCATGAGGCAGCAGTTTGAAGCAGAAGTGACAGCTCAGCAGCATGAACCCTCCGTGTCTCCAGGAAACTTGTTTTGACAAATGTAAACACGTTATATCCTGTATTCTTTTTACTTATTTATTTTCTTGCTGCTGCATTAGAAACCACAGACTGTCACTCTCCATCCCCTTTCTTCACCCTTTCTGGTCCCCAAAGGGAAATGCCTTGTAACATAGCTAATAATTTCTGCAAGGCTGCATAATGAGTAAGGCGTTCCAGCGGGGTTGGGTTTTTTTTTGACAGCCGAAGTTGAGCACTGTAAACCAGACTTGACTAAAATCCAAACCAAAGTCTTTCCAATGGCGAGGGAAATCACTGGGAAGACAGGAACTGGATTAATTTAGAATCCTTGTGTCCTGGTCTTGCTTTGCACTGAATGAAATTTTTGCATATTCCCACGTGCCTCTTCAGTGCTTTTATTGCCAATTTTGGCGTCCGTGTTACTGAACAGACAGTGCTTTGAACACATCCTCACTGTGGCCCAGCAACTCCTAAAACTGGGTTGCTTTTGTAATTCTGGGGAAGTATCAAAGGGCTGATAAAGGGGGTGGTGGCACCTTGAGCACCCCATAAAGAAAGTTGCCTCAGAGGACATGGGGAGCATGTTCAAAGAGTCATTTTTGCCATGTGGTAGATAAAGCTTTAGAGCCCTTCAGCTCAGTGTTACCATTTAACTGAATGTTTTAAGTTCATTTGTTTGGAGCATTGCACTACAGTAAAAGTGGGATGCTGATTCTCTCCATCTGAAGTAGAGAATTTATTTGGGAAATGGGAATACATTTGTTAGAAACAGAATGCTTCTGTCCTTGATAAAAGTTTGATCTGAGTAGACACAAGTCAAGCAAGGATTCTGATTCATTTAGCAAAACTGACTGTGAGAAGTTGGGGAAGAAAGAAGAAAGTCCTGTTTCAGCGAATTACATGCTTCTGTGCTAATGTTATAAGTAATGCTGGCATTGATTGTTATGCACCGTGCAGTGGGTGTAATGCTAAGAAAGTAAGGAAAAATATATTGGTGTATACAGTTAGAAAAAAATGATAAAGCAAAGGATGCCCATGTGTGTGAGCATTGTTGGGGTGGGGAGGGCATACAGTTCCCAGTCTGCCTCCTGAAGGGTCCTTCTGCTTCTTGGTGGTGGAGGAACAGAGGGAGAACACAGATACTGGCTTTCAGGTGATTAAACTCTTCACAGGGCCTTCAAGCTGCTTCTGCTCGAAGGGGCTGGAAGTGCAGGGTGTGCTCTGGGGAGGCATGAACAAAGATCTGATGTCTTTCCTCACGATTTCAAGCTTACGAAGGTATCACTTCCCATCACTCCCTCCCCTGCACCAGGGATGGAGAGGCAGGGATGGAATGACTTCTTTTAAGTCCTGGGTTTTGCTGAGCAAAGCTTGCTCTGCAAGATCCCTTCAGTTCGAGGCAATTTGGGCATTTCAGACCCATCTGAAGGTTTAAGAACCAGAACCATTTTTGAAGCACGCCCTCCACCACCACCAAAAGGAAGAGAAAAGCTGCAAGGTTTCCCCTCACCCCCAAACGCTCACAGGAGGTCCTGCCAGACTGTCCAGATAAGCTGCTTCCCTGTTTGCTGGTGGGTGGCAGATCTCTGTGTAACAGATATGACGTGGTGACCTTTGCAGCGACATGAAGATGGGTGTAGAGAAGAGACAGGAAAATTGCCCACGGTGTAGTTAGTCACTGGTGCCACTTGCCTTGGGAGAGGAGACAAGCTGCTCGTAAACTCCATCAGCACAAGCATTTTGGTTAGCTGGTTAGCTTCTTGTCCTTGCTGGTTGGAAGAGTGGTGCCTAGGGAATGAAAAAAATGCAACCTTCCTTTTTTCTTTAATTTCTAGGCAAGGGAGTTTGTTTCACACAGTCTGCACTCCCTGCAGGCAGTGACTACCCGGTGCATATTCAGTATATATATTTATGATACAGATTTAGCCTTTTGTTTGTATGTGTGCATCATCAAGAGAGCAGGACAGCTTCATATATTCCTGTTTGTTCTTGAAATCTTGGTGAGGGTTTGCTTAGGTAAATGTCATCCTTATAGCTTTCTTCTAATGCCCTGCAAATAACAGCAGGAGAGAATACAGCTGTGGGATCAGCCAAGACTCTGCCGTTCTCCCTGTGACGAAACGTGATGGCAAAGCAGAGAGGTGTGATGCAAGTGATCCTTGGTCTGTGTTTCCCCAGTGTTGAACCTTCCTGCTTTGTGCCTGTCCTATCTTGATTACAGCAAGCACACGCTCACATTAAGGGACTTGACAAGAAAGGCCCTTCTGCTTGTGGGTGCTTTCTTCACAGTCATAAGTTTGATCCATTAGGAAAAAACTTATACACAAGTAAAGAGGTACTTTTTTTCCACCAAAACCCACCAAACTGCGTACCAGGAAACCCCAAGTCCTGCTTTTTACCTAATATTCTTTTTCACTGGGTTAGTGAGGGTATCTGGGGATTTCTCCATCACAAAGCAAGAATTCAGGAAGATTAAGTTAATTGTGTTCCCTTCTATAGAGCAAAGAAATAAAAATATATTTGGGCAGTTGCAGTCAATTATGCTAAAACTTAATATTTTATTAGTTTTTCTCTAAGGTGGAGGAAATTTAGTATTACCTTCATGGTAGTTAACGCCGCGGAAGTTTTTGGCTTAATAGTTGAACAGTCTTTCTTTCAATCTTATCAACTCTTGGACTGAATCCAGTGAAATAATGCATTTCATGTGATGCACTGAAAATATTTATACATTTTTTGTTACTTTGGGGGAGGGAGGTAGGAGTGATTTTCTAACTGTGCAGCAATCTAAGCTAAGTAAGCATGGATGATATCATTCCAGTCAGCAGCACAAGGTAATGTCTGTCCAGACTGTAATGATGTAAATGTCCTCTGCTTCCATTAGATCTGTCAGAGAGTAATGCATGTCATTTGTCACAGTAACATCTCAGATCATAAAGAAATTCTGTACAGACTGTGAGAGGTGCAAGTAAGTGAAGTGTCTTCACTGTATAAAAATTCTTGTTCTGCTGGAGCTCTGTTTCATTTGAATTTTGTAGAGAAATTATGTGGAGCACTCTTGCATCAGTGCAGGCATGGGGTGGGTAGATTGGTCAGGGCAATCCAGGCACAGCTACAGGTTGGGCAGAGAAGAGATTCAGAGCAGCCCTGTGGAGAAGGACTTGGGGGTGTTGGTCAAT
>JASSUY010036217.1:0-97415 GCA_032466535.1 Forpus xanthops
CGTGGAGACCTCATAGCAGCGTTCCAGTATCTGAAGGGGGCCTATAGGGATGCTGGGGAGGGACTCTTCATTAGGGAGTGCGGTGATAGCACAAAGGGTAACGGGTTCAGACTGAAACAGGGGAAGTTTGGGTTGGATCTGAGGCAGAAGGTGTTCCCTGTGAGGGTGCTGAGCGCTGGCACAGGGTGCCCAGAGAAGCTGTGGCTGCCCCATCGCTGCAGTGCTCAATCCAGGTTGGACACAGGGCTTGGAGCAAACTGCTCCATTGGGAGGTGTCCCTGCCCATGGCAGGGATGGAGCTGGAAGAGCTTTAAGGTCCTTCCCTGGTTCTCTGTGGCACACACGGGGTGGGCTTTGCACTGACCCCATTGCCCCCATGCAGTGGGATGGGTTTGGGGTGCACAACGCGTCCTTACCGCGGTGGGGACCCAGTCCCGGCCGTACACGAAGCAGAACTTACAGTAGAGATCATCGAACCCCGGGAACTGCGGGAGAGGAGGAGAGGCTGCGGCGGGGGGCGGAGGGACATGGGGCTGTGGATGGGGGGTTCGGGGCTGTGGATTTGGGGGTTCCGGGGCTGTGGATGGGGGGTTCCGGGGCCGTGGATTTGGGGTTCAGGGGCCGTGGATTTGGGGTTCCGGGGCTGTGGATTTGGGGGTTCCGGGGCCGTGGCTTTGGGGTTCCGGGGCTGTGGATTTGGGGTTCCGGGGCTGTGGATTTGGGGTTCCGGGCGCTCGGCTCTCACCCTTCCGCTCTCGATCTGCCCGGTGACGGACAATAGGAACACGCTGGGGCTGCCCGCGGCCGCCATGCCCGCGCCGCGCCTCCGCTGTTGCCATGGTTACGGACGGTGCGGCGGAGGGACCACGTTTCCTCAGCGGCCGCGCTTCGCGGATCGCAACGCGCCTCTAAAGGCCCCGAACCACCGAAGAATCGCCCCAAAACCTCGGTGAGACCCCGCTCCGCATCCCCCGGCACCAGCAGCATCCCCCCACTGCCCTCGGCAGCCCCACACCTCCGTCGTCCGCCCCACCGCGGGGTGTGAGGCTCCTCGGCCACTCTCCCTTCCCATCACCTCGCGTTTTGAACGCTGTGGTTTATTACAGCCCGATGCTGACCCACACGGACCCAACGCTGACCCACACGGACCCAACGCTGACCCACACGGACCCAACGCTGACCCACACGGACCCGATGGAACCCGTTTTAGAGCACAAACGGCGCTGGGGCTCAGCCCGCAGCAGGCGCTAAGGCCATGGCCGCTAAGTGTCGCTGCCGGCCGGGCTTTTTTAACGCTTTCTCCTTTCTTTCTCCCCAGCCTGACAAAGGCAATTCCAGTTTGATGCCTCCTGAGGTGTAACCTTGGACCAGAGGCCACCGGAAGCCTCTTCAGGTCACTTCGTGATGGTTTCCTCTTCCTCGACGTGGTGAGGTTTAATCCGTGTGTTACCTTCTTCTGGGCGAGCCTGGACCAAGGAACATGATGGAGCTGTCATTAAAAATGCAAAGTGGGAATCAACCCCATTAAATAGTCACAACTCACATTATCATCGCATTTATGTGATGCTTTGTGCTTCTGAGCTTAAACACCACTCGCAGAGAGCCTGATGGAGACTGCTTCACATGGGAGAGAGTCCGTACAATAGCGGTTTGTGCCCAGGAGGACATCAGGACCATCGCATCCCGTTAGGAACCATCTCCTCTGTAAAGAGGGGAGCTGTTAAAACCAACACGTTTGGTGGAGTAGGAGCTCCGAGCAAACAGAGAGCAGGGAAGGGGTTGGTTCTGTTGGGAATAATCCCTGCTGAAGCCAGGTTTCCAGGCAGAGGAAGAGCAATCCAATTGGAGGTAGGATCCTCTGCTCTTAGAGGCTCTTCTTGGCGAAGCTGTGCTTTATTAGGCTAAAAGTAAGCCAAAATCAGACCACTGAATCCCAAGCAGGAGTGTGAAGTACATGGAGGGGTTGCAGAAAGGCTTTCCCTGCTCATGGTTACGGTGTGGGGTGGCTTTAGGAGCACTGAGGTTGGGCTGCTCTGGAAATTGTCCCTCTCCTGCCATGCACAGGGGCTCCCATAGGCAAAGTGGGCACGAGGGATGCTCCTTTCCAGCAAAGCTAACTAATTCCAGCAGTAAGCATTGCCGTGCAGCTTCCTCCTCTCCCGAGGGACACACCAGGCACCTCCAGGCAGGATTCAGCCCAGCACAGGCGGATTCACCTCCCCTCCTTCCCATTCTGCTGCTTAAACTGCAGTGAAAGGCATTTGCCATCATCCCCGGAGCACCATTGAGGATTGTTTAATGGGGCTTTCCCGGGATTCCTGGCTATCCCACCAAGACTCAATAATGATTTACACTAATCCCAAATGACTCTTAATTACAGCGGTGCAGGTGCTTGGAGGCATGAAGTCACCCCACATCCAAGGGCTGTTGTATTAGGGAAGGGAGTTGCTCTTGGAGCATCAGCAGGAAGGGGACAGTGTGGATCCAGGATGCTTGGAAGAGAGGGGTCAGGGAATGCCGGGGGTGTGTGTGTGTGTGTGCAGTGAAACCTTAGGGCTGGAGCAGGGCTCAGCCTCTGGCTACACCCCGGCACAAAGTGAGGCCACGCTTCCAGTTTATACAGTTTAATACATGTGAAACAAGATACATTTCCTTTTGAGTAATGAATGCATAAATAACAGAAGATATATGTGGATGCATAAATATGAGGCATGGAATGAACCAAACAAAACCCATTGCTTTCACTGGTTCAACAGTTACTGCTTTAACTGGTTGTTTCCCCCCCTGTCTTCTCATCCAGCGCTGGTGCTGTGCCCTTGCGACAGGTTGGGTGCTGCTCCGATGGAACACGGTGAAGCTGTCCCACGGTGAAAGGTTGGGATGAGGGTGAGGAGAGGGCAGGATTGGAGGCTACAAGAGAAAAAACAACCCCCAAACTGCAAAATAAGAGAAGAAATGGAGTTAAAGGTGACCTGGAATCCTCTGGAGGCTTCGCTGGCGACGGGAGGTGGATGCGGCCACGAGGGTGAGGAGGGATGCTGGACAGAAGGATGCTGTGAGGAGGACAAAGCATTGGCTTCAGTGCTCACAAAGAACATCACCTAAGACAGCGCTTCACACCTTTACATCCTGGAGCAATAACTTACTGTGAACTGCAGTAAACAAGATGCATGTCTTAAATAAGTTACTATTTATTCATTTGGTGGGGTTTAACTCTCTGTGAATTTAACTTTTCCCTTGTTTTCCATGGGTTTGTTTCCACAGGAAACCATGGTTGTGCACGTTAGTTCAGATTATTGCAACGTTTAACCTGAATGTCAGTTCGAAAGAGGAGGAAAAAAGAAGCAACAGATGGACAGACGAGAATGAAGAACTCATTATTGCACTGCTACAGTTCAGTAGTGATTTGGTTTGTTCCTCTAAGGACAACTTCTAAAGTACAAAAGAACGGTTCAAGCATCAGCTGTGCCAAGAAGCTGGTGGGATGATGGTGGAGGGAAGGAGAGGAGGGAAATGGAAGTGAATGAAGAAAGAAACCAGTTGGGAAAAGAATGGCCGTAATCATTAGATCCACATAAACCCCAAGGAAACACCACCCCGTTGCAGAGTCACATGTAATGCAAAACCCAGTATCGTTTCTCTATAAAAATATGTGCATTATGAAGAGAGAGTTTGTCTGTGGGTATATATCTTCTTTTTTTGGTCTTTTTTTCCTTTTTTTCCCCCTTGTTTTGTATCTCACAAATACATTAGTTCTATGTATATAAGTGCTGATATACAGACAATGTACAGCTCCCACCTGGGCCCTCCCGCCTCACGGGATGTCTCTAAAAGGTGCCTTGTTTAAAAGTTGAGCATCTTTACAAAACCCTCCCCCAAAACGAACCAAAGCCCTAAGAGAACCCCCCCAGAATGCCCCCCACCACCACCTGGAACCCGAATCAATGTGATTGAGGCCACGGAGGCAACCCCCTGAAGCGACTCCACCTTCCCCAAACCACATTGCAGCCCTGCTCCCCCCACCCAGCGCCCATCACCGTCTCTTCGAGCCGTTTGGTTCCTTTTCCATTGTTTTTCCTCCCTTTTTTTTCCTCTGTGGGTGTTATTCCTTTGCAAACCTCCCCAGCGCTTAAGAACAAGTGACTGTGAGGAAGAAGAGAACCCGAGCGAGCAGCCACCGACCTCCTGTGGCCGCTCCATCCCTTTGCTTTGGAACCCCACATTGGTGTCAAGCCCTTGCGACCCCCCCATTCCCCCCTCCCAGAAAGCTATACTGGGTCGTCTATGTCTTCTTCTGTTGCAACAGTCACAGGGACCAAGTCCTGCTTGCGGAGGGGGCTCTTAGCAATGCCCAGGAGCTCTTTGCTTTTCTCAGTGCTGCTCCGCTGAGTTTTTAAGTGATCCATCTTTTTCAGTTCGGAAGCAGCAGCATCCACCCGGGAGTCCAGATCGGAGAGGTTGCTCAAGGAGCCACCATCCAACTGCTCGAAGGAGAAGTTGGGAATGGTCAGATGCTCCCCACGGCACTGGGGCTGCCCCCGGCGCTCCGCTTTGGAAGCCACCTCCCCGGGCTGGCTCTCTGCGAGCTCCAGGGACTCTCTGTAAGCCGGGAACTCGCAGGATGGGGTCCTTCTCCTCAGCATGCTGTTCTCAGAGGGTTTGGTGCGGGAGGCCGCGCCGCTGTCATCCTCCATGGGAGGATCTATAGAAATGCAGGGCGGGCTCATCTTCTTCTTCCTCCGGGCTCCGTGGATGTACTCAGACTCCATGTGGATGTGGGCAGGGGAGCGTTGCTTTTCCTCAGCAGGGTCCTCAAAGCTACAGTCCCCATCGCTGACGGAGGGGCAGATCTCGATGGAGTGCCGCCTTTGGTCATCTGCCCAGCTGGGCTTGTTGAGGAAGCCCTTTGTGTCGATGCTGTAAAACTTCTTCAAGTCCTTCTCCTTGCTGCTGCCCCCGGAGAGGCTGCTTGTGCTGCAGTTCTTGAGGGGCACAGGAGATGGGGCTGGGGAGATGAAGGGTGAAGTCGAGCGGCTCCCAGCATCCGAGTGTTCCCCTCCCCAGTCCTTGGCTGAGCTGTTGATGTGGCGAACCTCCTCGTCAGCCAGGTCTGAGGACTCGAAGAGGCAGCCCTCAGGTTTGGGGGGGCTGCTGCCAGGGCTGGGAATGCCATGCTGGCTGCAGCTGTGCTTCCGTGTGAGGGTGCTGGGGTGCCGGTGTGGGGAGCACTGGGGGGAGCATGGAGGGGTGCCCGGCAGGGAGGCAGTTGTGGTATGGAGAGGACTGGGGGTCAAGGTGCTCTGAGGCTGCTTTGCTGATGGGAGCATCTCTCCAGGCTCTGTTTGCAGGCTGTCCTTGCTGCCTGGGGTCTTCCCATCCACAGAGTCTGTTTGAATGGCCTCCTGGAAGGTGAGGAGAAAGAGATGGGGTGAGAGCCTGGGGATCTGCTGGATCAAGGAGCACTTCCAGGGATGACACATGGCCTGTGGCAGAACAGTTGGAGGGTCTAATGCACTGTGCACCACCCCGTCCTTCCCCCATCATGCCTGCCCCCATCAGATCCTCCCTGCACAAGAGGCTGCAGGTTTGCTCACCAGCAGACTCAGAGGCTATGTGTGCAGAGCTTGTATCTGCTGGGGTTTTCTGCATCATTTGGGGCTTGCTCTAACACCAAATCCTGAGTCAATGCAACCTGTCTGAAAGGAGAGGGTGTAGGGCTGACTGCAGGCTTCTCACTGCACTGGTAAAGCTGAATGGGGCATCTTCTCCCTATGCTTTAGCTGTTCTTTCATAGAACAGAACATCCACAAAGATGAAAGTAGGTAAAATGGGCTTTGCCCTGTGTGTCACTTGTATAGTAACATTTATGGCACCAGAAACATTTTGTTCTAAAAAGGGGAGTGCTCCTCTCAGCTCCAAGGAAAGAAACCCCAAAGGGGATTGGAAAGGAAGGACCCCAGTAACTATGAAGTTTACCTCTGTAGGCTGTTGGCCTCTCACCTGTCTGCACAGCAGCTTGTTGAGAGTAGGAGACTGAGGTGTGATGTGTGGAGGAAGGATCTTCCAGTGGTTGGGAGAACGGACTGCCAGCTGCAGGGACTCTGTTGGCACTCTCAGAGAGGAGCATGTTCCTACGGGCTGGGAGCGGATGGAGGTGATGGACCCTGGGGAGCAGAGACAGAGCAGTCACCACCCCTGGCATGGGGATGTGGAGGTCTGAGGCACACAACAGGTAACAGGCATCTTCTCTTGCAGATACTGCAACACAGGGTAGATGGTGGCCACCAGGACCACATGGCATCAAATAAAGGGCATATGAAACCTTTCCATTGCCACTTCCCTGGTAGCATGGATTCGGGTGGATTTGTGAAAGGAGATTGCCTATTTGGAGAACACAGATAAGGGAAGTCTGTGTCAGGATGCCTGGGTTGTCTTTGCAGTGCTGCCAGGGATGCTTACACTGTTCTGCCACATGGAGGCAAGAGCAGCCCTGCTCAGCTCCCTGAGAGGTTCCAGAGCTCACTTACAGGTCTAATCTGCAGCCTGGAGCAATCAGCAGGCACCCTGCCACCACCTTCTCCAGGAGCAGACACCACTGATGCACAGGACAGTCTTTCCATTCCTTACAGCTCAAACATTACCCCCACAGTCAATCCAGGAAGCAGCCCTTTGCTGAACACGGTCTGATCAGCAGCATAGAGACATTGACAGCCCCTGGGCTCATGTACCAGGCAGGAACCACTCTTCCTGAAGGTTCCCAGTCCCCTGACTGAGTGTAAAGGCAGTCCCTTCTCCCCATCCCTTTTGTGGTGCTGCTTTACTGCAGTTCTGCCTTGTTTGAAAGATCTTTTGCCTTGTTATTTTTGTTGGCTGCAGGATTTATTGTCCTCATTAGCTTGAAACCCAACGTCTGTTTCTACATTGCAGCTCCACGTTCAAAACACAGCTATCCATCACTTCAAGAGATCTCGCCCAGAGGTCAGGGAACTTGAACCTATGACAAAAAGCCATCCAGATGGATTGCAGTTGCGTTTCAGAAAGAGATTTGTTGTTGGGAAGGAAGAAAAGTTAGCGTTTCATCATTTTTCTTTTGCAGCTTTCCTCCAGATCACCACAGGAAGAGCAGAGCAATGAGCTCCCCACCCCACTTTTCCCTAAGTCTTTTGCCTGTGCTGTTCGTGTGCTAATCCAGGCTTTATAGAATGGTTTTTATGATGCAGGAAAACTTTGTCATAAAATCTGTCACAAACATGGTCATAAAATCAAACCCTTGGGCTCTCCTCCCTGTGCTTAGCTGGAATTCCCTTCTGTTGGAAGCCTTCCATCTAGATCTCATATAGGAAATCCCAAACCCCTCTTAAACTGCAGAGTCAGGAACATGGAATATCTCTGGATTTGTGTGTTTTCTCTTTTGGTTTTCTAGTCAATCAAGAATCTAAGATCACGGGAACACAAGATCTGGTCATCTCCCAGTGTTTTCGCTGTGTACTCACTGAAGTATTGGAAGACCAGACAACTTAACTGACATTCACAAGTCCATGAAAGCACAAATGCCAAGGTGAGTCTCCATGTGCTCAGTTTTACTTGCATGCAACTTATGAGACTGTGCCTTAAATCAGAGTTTGCTCAGCTCAAAAGCAGCACAGCTCTGGGTGATGCTGGCTGGAGGCAGGTAAATCCCTGCCACATCCCTTGCTCAAGTGCTCACAGAGAGAAATATGGGAAACATGGGCAAATTCCTGGTCAGTTCTCCCCATCCCTGCCAACATCACAGCAGTTTTATGCTGGTATAAATCCTGACTTACACTCACTACAGAGATGAAAACCATCCCCAGTAGTGCAGCCATGAAACTCAACCTCTGTTTTCTTTGCTTAGCAAAGAATGTGCAGGTGGAATAATACTAAATACTGAGCAGAGAACATTAACTGGTATCTGGAGAGCCTGAACAAATACAGAGTTACTTCACCCAAGGAAACCAGAGCAGATCTTGCCAGCCCCACCATGGTTTGCAAAGCCACTACTCATCTGGCCAAGCAATTCTTGCATTTCAAACAACGTTCCATCAAAGGAAACCAGGCTGGTGAGTTCTTGGGAGCCGCTCAAGAAGCACATGGGCTTTTAGGGAGGCAGATATTTTCTTTGTTATTGATTTCCCCTTCAAACCAGCTTGTACGACAAAAGAGACAGAAAGGCATTTTCAGGGTAATGTATATGGGTAAATGGACACTCAAAGGCTCTGTGTAGCTCGTGATTCTCTTGACTGCAGGGTCTCTCCTCCAAGATTCATTATAAGGCCAGGCTGGGAAGGCACTGGAGAGTGGTTTCTAATCTTTATGGCTCCCAAAGAAACCCCTGCATCTCTGAGCTCAATGTACTGTGCTAAAAAGATACTGCTTTGAGACTGAAAACTACCTGAAAACATAGCTATAAAGGAGCTCTGTCAGGAAGTGACACTGACTCTGGCTTTTGTTTATGTTGAACTTATTGATGTCAGGGCTGATCAGAAGAAATGTGCAGCTTGCACCCTTTAACTCAGCTAAATGCCTGTCCTCTACAACTGACATTGCTGGGGAGCCTCACTTCTCCCCAGCTAAAAACCTGAGCCACCAGCTTTCTCCTGGGAAAACGCAGGGATGTGATGAAAACATGACATAGGGCAGTCATGGGGATGGTATCACATGAAAGCAGAAGCCTTGGCTCCCCATCTAACCACCACCTGTACCTGCTGCTGCACGGTTTCAGCTAGGAGGAGGAAGGGAAAACTCCATGAGCAGTACCTCTTTGGGATTTGCAGGGATACGTTTCCATCTCCACCTCATGGAGGGGGAAGGGGGCTTTGGCTGGCATCACCGGCCGGAACATGTAGCTATCATTGGGCAAGGAATGCATTCGGGAAACGGAGATCTTGCGGACAGTCAGCAGGTTCCGGGAGTCCTGTGGCCTCAGAGAGGCTGCACTGCCCTGCAAAGCAAGGAGATAGGGAGAGGGGGTCATTCCTGGTGGTGAATTTACTTACAGCCATCTCCTCATCTGCTTTTTGGTTTAAAGCCTCATGCAGATGTTCCTCTTGGCTTCTTACAGACAGGCTGCTGCCCTGGTCACTGCAACAGGATACCGAAGCCGTGCTGGCTCAGGGAAGAGCTCAGGTTGCAGCTGAAGTAAAATGAGGCATCAGTGATCCACCACTAAGTCGACTCTTGGACACTGCCAGAACAAAAGTAAGCTCCAGGAAAATGGGGCCCACGCTCTAACTACAGGAGAAAGCCAGTGCTGTTCTGCTCCTGTTTTCCCAGGGATGCTTTCAGCCCAGCCTGGGTGGTGATGCCCTTCTCCTCAAAGCTTCTCTGGGATAGATGGGCAAAACTGGTCAGCCCTTGGCCATGCTGACAGAGGGTACCAAGAGCCTGCTTGTGATGCGTGTAATATCTCCCCAAACCACACATACAGGCAGACATTTAAGCACGCACATGAACACCACTGCGAACCCCGTGGCCTCTTTCCTACAACATGGGGCATCTTGGGCACTGCTGACCCCACATGGCAGGAGGCAGAAGGAAGGAGAATACATCATGGCAGCATGTATATGGACCTATGCAGGGGTAGAAAAGGGGTTTCTCTGTGTTTGCTCTCACTGTGAAAGGGATCTGGCTGGAAGTGCCTGGACAGGGCACATCACAAACCTTAAAATTGACCCTTCACTGCTTCTCTGAGATCTTGCCACTTCAGGCACCTTATAGCAGATTTATCCTGGGGCCTCATGAAGCTTCAAGGACTCAAATGATGTCTCTGCAGTGCTGATGGAGCAGCTGTGAGAGGTGGTACCAAGACATAGCCAAGTTTTGGGGGAGCAGGAGTCCTTGGAATAGGACCTGCAACCTGGCTCCAGGGTTTTGATCCTAGACACGTTCCCCTCACAATTCACCATGCTATCTAAAGTACAGCTAATCACCTGGGTTTCCTTTAATGTCAGCTCCCAGTGACAGATTGGAAACATTTTCTCAGCTGCAGGTCTTGTATTAAATGTATTTTGCTTTGCTCTCCTGGACTGTTTTCCCTTTTTGCTACCTAGAGCTGGGCCTGAGATCCCTCATTGGACAGTCTGGTGGTAACAGGTCTCCTTAGATCTGTTTTTGCCACACATTTCTGGCTTACAAATGTCTTTCATCAGATCCCTAAAGAGAAACATCCCAAGATAAATTACTCAATGCTTTTACCCTGTTGAGCTTGGCTAAGCTAGCAGGGAGGGATCAGCAGCAGGTCTTTACAGGCAGTCTGAGGGTCTGGGAGGATCCTAGGCACCTGATAGAGATGTGCGAGGTGGGAGCCTACTCACTGTGGGATCCCTCTCAGGCCAAAGAGAAAGGCAATAAATTGACCATAGTGTTTATGGTGCATTTTCCTGCAGGAACTACATTCAAACAGTGAGGTCCCCATTGCTGTGTAAGTAAATTTCCTTTTACTTGACTTAATAGAGTCTGATAGATTGTACAAAAATCTAATTTAATGTAATTTAATCTCAGTTTCCCCACTGATTTTTGCAGTAGATTTATTTGTGATCATGGTGACAAAGCAATTTCATATTCACTCTTCATCACATGCTGCTGACAGGGATGAGACAATTATCTTGTGCCCCTCCTTTTCCCCAACTTCTGATTGCCCTTTCTAGAGGACTAACAGAAACCAGAGAGCAGCAGTGTCAGGAATATCATCCCAGGAACATCCAGGTTCTTGCTGAGGATCTCTGATGGTTCCCAGGCTCCAAGTCAGCCATGCCCTAGGCAGAGCACAAGCTACACGCTTGCACCAGTGCCAGACATGCCCTCCTAAGCTACAGACCATGATTTGCTTGAGTTTTCTCTAGAAATCCCAAAGTGGATTAAAAAGACCCTGAGCAGTGTATCTGTGTCTGTGTGAAGGGAATTTATGCCATCTGTGTCAGGGTTGCCAGCGTTCCTTGGAGCTGCTGCCCATGTGAAAATGACAAGGACTGATGCGTTGGAAGAGCAGGACAGGGACCTGTGGCTGGTATAGTTCTGGACTGAACATCCACAACCTTTGAATGAACTAGAAACTGCGAGAGATGGACTTTCAACCCTCCCCCAGAACAATGCTCAGGACAGTGTTAGCCCTGGAAAGGAGGTTTCAAGCAGCCTTTCTCCCCAGGGAGCCCTCCTAAAATGACTCAAGATGTGGAGGTGGTGGTGACATCTCTGCCATAGGGGGACCCAGGAAAGCCGCCTTCCTCCCACGCTGCCCTGTACCCTGTCTCTTTGGCTCTGGGTCACTTGCGACCTGGCTGCCTGATGATCAGACCGCAGCGGCTGGTGAGAACTATCCCCTCCTTATCCTGAGCACAAGAAGAGCAAATGCTTTGTGTGAACTCCTACCAGGGCTTGATGCTTCACCTGCAGTGCTGACTCTGACTTTGTGGTCTCCCGACTTCTGTACGGTGCCCTGCTCTCCGGGGCAACTGCACCTCTGCTCCCACTGGTGGCTGAGGTGGGTGCTCCTCTGGACATCTCCAACTCAATCTCAGCATCCATCTCAGCATCCTCCTTGGCCTCCTTATTGCTCTCCTCCAAGTGCTTCATCAGCACTGCTACCACCACGTTGACTAGGACAAACTGCGCAATGAGGACGAAGGTGACAAAGTAGACAGGAGAGATAACAGGGAGGTAACTGAGGCAGTGCTTGTCTTCCCGAGTGCATTCCCGAAGAGTATCCTGCAACAGAGAGGGAAAGGTGAGGAATTAGGTGCTGGGGCTCTGCTTGGGCTCCAAATACAGAAACATCAATATAACATATCCTAGACACAATGGGTTGTGGTGCAATTAAAATGGACAGAAGAAAATATGGACACCATGAATTACATCATCTACAAAACAGAGGGATGTTCCATCCCAAAGCTACATGGTTCCTCCTCTCAGCCACAAGAACTGGCATCATTTTCCTGAGGTATTATATATATGCTAAAAAGCATTAAATTTCAGGTTGCATGAGACTTAGAACAAATTATCACGTGAAATAACCCTGGATTTTAAATGGGAGAGTTTACTTTTGATGTTTTGACAGGAAATGTTTTCTTGTTTTTGCACAAGAGTTGCCTAAGCTTGTTTGAAATTTGCATCTATGTATCTACAGCGAGAATAAAGTACCCACATAGGGACTGCACAGACCTTCATGATCCCGTTCCAGTTGTCCCCTGTGGACACCCTGAAGAGGGTGAGAAAGGCCATGCCAAAGTTGGTGAATGTTGCGTGCCGGCTCAGACCTTCACAGGGATTTTCTTCACTGCAGTCTGAAGGAGAGAGAAGCAGAAGCCTGTCAGTGAAGCCATGTTTGCCAGTGCTTATTCAGAACAGTCCCAAACCTGGTGGTAAGACCCTGAGATATGTCATGATGGTATCAGAGAGGACTGCTAAGGGGTGATCTCATGGTGGCCTGCAATTACTCAGGAGACCATGTAGCCAAATTCTTCTCAGTGGAGGCAGATGACATAATGGACAGCAATGCTGCTGCTCAGGAGGTCCAGGTTGGACATTAGGAAGGTTGTTTTCACCTGGAAGACTCAACAGCCCTGGGACAAGTCACCAGAGAGGTAGTGGAGCTCTGCTCTTGGGAGTTTGCAAGATTTGGCTGGACAAAGCTCCTCCGACCTCCTACTGATGGGGTTTTAAGTGAGAGGCTGGGTGAGGGTCTCCAGAGGCCTCTTCCACCCAACATCTTGACTTTACCCCAACAGGCAGAGCCAACACAAAGAGATCTAAAAGGAGGTGGAAAGCAGCAGACTTGCTGAGCTGTCTCCACAAATACTGCTCTACAGTGCCCTTTGTCTCTTGATTATGTCCTTGTCTTGATTAGTTTTTACAGGGTACATCTACCATGAGGGATATTTCACTGAGATAAAATGAAGCAATTTGACATTTTCCCCCTGAGAATTAATACACTAATGAATGTAAATGGAAAGTAACCCTCTTTCCATAGAAGGCAGATTCATCACACAGGCAGCAATGTCTTTTGGTAGGGCATTTCACTAGTACCCATTTATTTCAGAGGCAAACAGGAAGGAAAACCAAAAGAGCAAAGAAACCCAACAACACACAAATGACCAGTTTTAGGGGAGTAAGCACTGAAGGTTCTTGTGGCTGACAGGGAGTAGCAGTGATCCAGAAAAAGAAGTGGAAGTATTTCCCACTTAAACTGGGATGGGAAGCACTGTGCTGCCTGCCTGCAGCTTGCCCCAGACAGGATCAGGGCTCTCCCAATCTCTAACACATGCTGTGGTTACCTGGGGTCTGACGCTAGCAAGGTACCTGTGTAAAACCAGAAAGGACTCAGAGCAGCAGAAGGTGCTTTTGTGACCAAGGCATTTTTCACCTCTGTGGCTGAACAAATACACACCTATATATCAGATATGTAATAAAGCCCTTGCAGGATTTCATTTTGGGGGGGATGAAGAAGTAATTTTTTTCCTGAATATCTTGGTGACTGCAAAAATAATTTGTCTTTAGTTGAAAGACATATTCTGCTTTCAAGCATGTGTAATCTGAGCAGAGGACTGGGCTCATAAAGGGGATTAATGACAGCTATAAAAGCATTGTGGAGGAAGGGCCCTTCTGATGCTCTTGAGGGCCTGATTAGGATGCAAGCATTGAGAAGGCAGACACATCTCCTTCCAACAGCATGGCTGAAGGAGTGACTGCTTTGGCCTAACTAAGCCGAGCAAGGTAGGGCTATGGTGTTTCCTCTCTGACTCCACCTGATTCTGTTTTTAGTGTTGGACACATTCATGATCAACTCTGTAGCATCCTCAAGCCAGAGGAATAAATGGTGCTGGACGATCAGGAACCAGTGGATGCTTCCTGATTTATGTAGAAAGGGGAAGGTGATGCTGAGAACAAAGGACGGACAAGACTTGGACAGCTGGAAGAGCAATGTTAGCCAAGTGCAGAAAACTAATGGAGTGCGGTGGAAGCTCTGAGGAGAGATGTGTTTACGGTGGCACCTCTCCAGCACAAATCTGACCACCATCCAGCTTTGTAGACTCATATTGTGCCATAAGTAGCAAGCTTCCATCTTCGTGAATATACTCATGCTAGACAATTATATTTAAACAGTAAATAGTTCCTCTGCAGCCACAGATCTCTAAATGTGTGCGTGTGCACATTAGACAGGTTCTGTATTACATCCTCATGTGTCATCTGCGACCCTGAGTTCAAAGGAAAACTTTCATCTTCAGACTGGGAGCTGTGAAGCTCAGGAAGGCCCAAGGATGAAGGACAAAAGAAAGGAAACAGCTAGATACCAAATAAACATCAACCGGATGAAATAAGCTGTGTCAGGCACATTACTCACCCAGTTTGCCAAACAATTCCACTCCCAGGGCAGCATAGATAAAAAACAGGAGCATAAAAAGTAGGCCAAGGTTCCCTACCTACACAAGGAGAAAGCAGAACAAGGGTCAGGCAAGTTGAGGTCATGAATTAAATTGCTCCATCACATTTTATACACAAGCTAAAGAAGGAATCATCATCTTCCCTCTTCCTGATCCAGCACCCTGTTCCCCTCTCACATTTCTGCTTTAATAGACCCAGAGAAGTCTCCTGTGTGGAGGAAGGAGCAGATTCACACAGGTAAAGCTATCTCTGAGGCTCTGTGGCCTCTCCGTTGCCCTTCCACTTACCTGGAGGCTGTTTTCATCTGTAATTTGGCCAACCTGTAGCTGTAGCCTCTGGCACTTAGCACTGCACTTCAGTGCAGTGGTAGTTTAAGAGACCTGCTGCTCTGGTTTGAGTTTTAAGAGCTTTTTCCTTCTGTTTGCCAGGTTTGAGATTCCAAACACAAAGGCTGAGGGTTTCAGATCAGTGACACTAACAAGACATGTCTCAAGCCACAAGAGGAACTGCCTGGTGCCCAAAGGTTTCCTTAGCCTGCAGGGCTTTCAGAAAAGGAACATATGCTGCAGTAAGAGGTAAAGCTCTCACAGATACTTCTCAACAATTACCTGCAGTTTAGCTTTCAGTGGCTCAAAAGAAAAGCTTTATTCCGTAAACTAACACTAAAATGCAGGCACCTTGCAGTTCAAACACTGGGTGGTGTGCTGTTATTAGGTACTAACCTGCCCTGCAAGGTGGCTGAAAGGGATGGCAATAGAAGTGCAATGATGTTAAAGGGAACACAAAGTTTCTTAGTAACAATGGCACTGCAGTTATCCACACTGGAGTCATTTACTAAGTGGATCTAAGCCTTTAAAACATGGCAAAGAGCAGGGTTGTTTTGCGATACAGGCAAGGAATATGGAGGGCAGAGTAACCAGACCAGTTAACCACCCACGTTTTACCTTCAGGTAACTGGTCACATTTACCTTTCCTGCCACTTTTAAAAGCTTTGTGTCTCAGCTTGTAATGGAGATTGAGTGATCACATACTGATCATCATTTCATCTCTAAATAAAAACTAAGGTGGTGATTCATCACCTCTAAGGTATCTTCTAGTAAACCCTTCACCTTGAGACAGCTTTCTCCTCTGAGGCAGCACAGCCACAGTGTTGCTGGGTGTTTGACCATGCTACTTAACCTCATTACAAAGGTTATCAATATGATACCTGTTATCAGAAAATTAACACACATATCACATATGAAATAGGGTTTTTTATTTTGTATTGAAGAAATAGGAACAGTCAAATCACCCAGTGGAGGCTGTAATTGCTATAGAGCTTCAACTGGCTACTACACAGGGAGCTTTGCAATTCCACTAACGTCATTACTATCCTCCAGGGAATAAAAGAGATAATACAGGGATGTGGATGGATGGTCTGGATTATTTCGTCTGCATTTACTGTCTTCTTCAATAGTGTTTCCTCACTCATGTCTGCTAGGCACTGATGGTTTGGAAGGCTGCAAAATGACTGTAAATGAGAAAACACAAGAAAATAGGGATACTGCAAATGTACCCAATATACTGCTGGGGAGGCAAAGCAGCAAGGAATTAAAGGGAAGAAAAGTGCTAGGTTGAGCTTATATTAAAGCCTGATGTTTTAGCACTGCAGAGGAAGATCTTGGACTTGTTTCAAAGCAGCCTATAAGCTGAATAGTTTACTGATGGTTTAATGCCTAATAAATCAGTCTGCAAACTTTTGGCATTGATGAAATTGCAAGGAATTTAGCCTAACATCAAAGTTATTACCAGGTTATCAGTCAAAACTGTTATCTCTTGACAAGCAAAGCATGTTATGACCTAACATTTGCTCATAAGCCATTTGCCTACTATCCAGTGTGCTTTTGTAGAACATTCGGTGTTTAAGATCATGACTAATTACACGACTGAGCCAATGTGTCTCATAGCCAGTCCTTCAAAAACCAGTTTGCACTCATGGGTTTACTGTGTAGGCTCAAGGCATCACAGCCATAGGCATACACTGACATATGTTTGCTAATGTGGTGGTTGCTGGTGTCTGAGGATGCATTTGCCCATGGTGAGAGCAGTTTCAAAGCTCAGCTTATGCTTCTCTTGGGAAGTGACTTTGATTTGCAAACATGGCTATGTGAAAGAGAGATGTAGGTGATCACAGCAAGTGAAAGATCCTGAGATGGGTGATGGGACTGCTTGGTCTGTGCAGCTTCTGGCTGTGTAGGATCAGTACAAATCAGTGCTAGATCTAATATTTTGACAGCGCTAGCCCGTGGCTCTCTGGTACATGTCCCTCTTCAGCCCATGGCCTGAGTACACAGAAGGACCCAGGGCATGTTCTCAGAGATGGGCTGAGGTGGAGGCAGCAAGGTCAGCCAGAGGCTGCTGAGCAGCAGAGAAGGCAGACTTGATCTGTGTCTGTGACCTTGGGTGAGTCATTCCTCTCCTGTAATTCAACGTACCCATTTGCAAGACTCTTGTGGATGGAGAATTATTGTCTCTAAAGCACTTTGAGATCTTTTGAGACCAGACAAGAAAAAGATTGTGCATGAATCATGTTTGTGGGAGGAACAGGAGGGGCAGGAGCACATCCAGGCACTTTCGTCCAGCAGCCAAGGGCTGGGATGCCTCTGATAGACTCCATCAGGTACAGAGATCCAGCTCTGGTCATCAACCTCAGCTTTGGCAGTCAATCACCCAAGCAGGGTCTGAGAAGTGGTTCTGCTCTAGCAACACTGACCAGGTCAGCCCATCCTCTGCTTATCCATCAAATTCTTCCTGATATGGGCTGGTGCCTTTGGCTGGGCAGAGAAAACTACAGATAACCCCTCCCTCTGGCAGACAGGGACTATCCATCATTCGCTGTGGCTCCAGTGTTGAGGGGAAACTATGGCTTGTAGGAAGTGAAACAGAGATGAAGAACATCTTGGAGATGGTCTTGGTACCCTAAAGTACCTCAGAGAAACCACAAGAGAAGATGGAGACACTGGTGAGTATCTGTAATTCCTCCTGAGCTTTCTGGTATCCTGGCTGTTATGTACTGCTGGCAAAAGTGTCTGTGTGCCTAGGGCAGAGGGATGCTGTGGGGAGAGAGGCAGAATCCTCCATCCCACCCAGAGAAGCAGGAAGAGCCTCTATGAGGAGCTACCAGCCTTCACCTACATCCTAACTGGATCTGCGATCTACCATTGCAAAAACCCTGGAATAACCCTGATGTGGCAAGAAAAGTGACCCTCCTCTCCACACAACCAGCAAACTCCTTCTCCCACTGCCCTTGCATGGCCTGGAGAGGCTGTCTCTGCTTCACTTTTGTAGGCATCCCTGCTATTAGCTTTTCTCCTTCTCCTAACTGAGATTGCAGTAGCTAAACACCACTGCATGTCCCACCACAGCTCAACCTCTGACTAGGCCCTAAGTAAAGACACACCTATCCCAGGTTGTGTTAGCTTGATGTGCAAGGGTGTTGAATTGATCTTGTACAACAAGACACCAGCCATCTGGGCACTATTGCTTCTCTGCTGCACTTCCAGCTGCGTGATCCTACCCAAATGCCTCTAGATCCTCTTACTCTGGAAGAGGCTTTGGTGAAAGACGTGTCTCCTGGTGCCCCACTCCTGCAATGCTGAAGCACACTAGAGTTCCTCCTGTGGCTCTTCTGCTCTGACATCAATTATTTCTGCATCACTGGCCCACACCTTGGCATTTCAGTTGTTCATGCAGGCAACGCACACAGCAATCTGGGAAGCCTGTCAAGAGCAATTTCTCATAAAACTAAGCCTCTGCCAATCCTTTCCAAGGACATAAGTCCTCCTCATCTTCCTTCCAGCACTCTCCAGCCAAAACAATAATCCTGGCGGCAGGAAAACAGGCTAATTTATGCACTGGACCCAAGAGAAAATGGACACATTTGTCTACTTGGAAAACAGAGGCTGTCTGTGTGTGTTACCGAACTAGTGGAAAGGGCCAGGCAGGCAAACTCAGAGGATAGTCATCTTACTGGTGCAACCACAAGGCTGAACCGAATGAGCTCCCTTTCTGGGCATCCACCAGTGTTAACAGCCAACAGAATGGTGGCTTCTTTACCCACTGATTTCTGCATCACCACTCAAATCTCTTGGGCATCTGCATTTCCTCCCAGGGTGCAGCACACACCTATCTTCCAAGACATGTCTCATCTGCAGTGCTTGCTGGTTCAACATTTCTATTCTTGCTCTCTGAGCTTCACAACCACTGTGGGTTTTCAGCATCTGGCAAAAGGAGGTTTGTTTCTGTCCCACAGCTGCTGTCAGACAATGCCAGAAGACATCTTCAAGAGCTGAAGCTGAGATAAGCACAGGAATTACAGCACCAGGAAGAGTTAAACTCCTGGACAGGAGCAAACTACTGATTCCTGGGCACTGAGAGAACAAGGAGTTCTTCACATTTTTCTTAGAGAGAGTCCATCTGGGGGCATTCCAAGCTTTGAAGACAAAGACTTGGACTTGATGATCTTAAAGGTCTTTTCCAACATAGTTTATTCTATGCTTCTATAGGAGATATAGTCCTGCAATCAACTGATGTGCCATCCATAGACCAAGTGAGAAAAAACAAGGAAAAGAACGCAGATCTTGTTAGGAAAGTTCCATATTTTACTTTGTCCTTTGGAAAGAATGGGATGGAAAAAGCATTAAAGGAATACCATCACCCAGGAGTCTTCCAGAGCAGACATTGCTTACAAAACCAGTGCAGCCACCAGATGTATGAACAGGGAATATTCAGCTGAAGCACCAGAGTGGTGTAATTCATTATAATGCCTTAATGGGGCCAGAGCTCATCAAGAAAACACTTGAAAGAGGTCTTGAAAACCTGCTTCGTACTGAGTGGTAATAGTTGGTCCTCCAAGTTGGTTCTCCAAGTATTACTCAAGCTGTATCTGCTGCTGAATAAAATAGGAAGCTGATGAAAATCACCCCAAAAGAGGGAAAGTGTAGAGCAATGACAATACCTTGTCATTGTAAGCCCATAAATGGACATTTTACATACACCAGACAAAGAATTTCCCTGGAAACCTTAATGGATAAACAGAAAAGGATTTTTTCTTGTCCCTTTGCAGCCACATTCAATGAGGATTTTCCAGATATGGTTTTAATGGGGGTAGCAATTTTGCCCCTGCCTTTGAAACTCAAGCTGCAGCTTTATGAAGAGTGACTGTTGTCGGAGAGGTCTTCCCAAATTTCTCTTCTCATTTGCTGCATTTCACTGGAGGACAAAATATCATTTTTATCTGCACAAGATCTCTTGGAATATCCCTGGGGATTCCCCTTTACAAGAGACTTTGGATTGAATATAAACTGCAGAAACACCCTACGGAAACAAAAAGCCTGGCCTGCAGCCACCCTATTGTTTGGGGTGGAGAGAAAATAAGGAGAGAAGAGAAAATATGCTCTGTAATCACAATGGTTTTGAAAGAAAAAGAAATAGACACAAATCAAATGGTTTCTTGAAATGCCAAAACAGGGGTCGGGCTGGTAAATTCCATGCTTCAGTCTCAGCCAAAATCCTTCGCTGAGAAGGAAATCTGAATAGCATAGAGCAAATGTCTCAGATTAGAAACATCTTTATGGCAGTGATGAAAAGTAAATGGGTCTTTCCAAGAAAAAGAAATTCCCCTTGTTTTCCAGTTCATTTTGAATAGACCACAGGCTTCTTTGTCTATAACTAACTCATAGGGGTATATTTGGGTAATTACATTTACTAGTTCTACTGATTCTCATATGGCTACCCCTATTCTGGAAGAGAAGTTTACACAGTGTCTGCTTTTGGCCAAGCCACAGTGGTATCATCCTGCCTTTGAGATGTGATCCCTCTGCAGGTAGCTGATCAAGATGTGACTCCCACCATGGTGTGCTGCCATCTCCCTGTGCCCGTGGGGCTGGGAGAGGGAAGGCCTGGCTCTCCCTGCACTACATTACCTTCTATCAGGACAAAGTGGGACCACTCATGAACTCCTTCCAGTGATTCAGCTATGGGATGTTTTGGAGGGGCTGAAAACTGAGGACTTGTCAGACCATCCTTGTGCATGGCAGAAGTTGTTTCTGAATTGCCAGCTCAGAGAAGAAGGCAGCAGAGTTCCTCTGCCTCATTCTTCATGGCTTTGCACCTCTTTTTAGTACTCACTTCTGGGTAAAGTGTGGCAGTAAATGTTTCCAGTGATGTCTGGAATACAGATCACCTGCATACGGGATCCTGGTGATACATGGAATTGGAATGTGTAGGCAGCTGAGCTGACTCTGAAGACTGAAAGATTGGGATGTAGACCATTAAAAGTACAAACTGGCAGAACCCAGCTTAAATAGCCTAAGATTTTAAAAACAAAGGAACCCTAAACTTTTTGGAGTTCTGATGTGCTTCAGATCTTTTTGAGGAGGAGTGCAAGTCAGCAAAAGGTTTCTTTCCTTCTTTTTCCAAATAAATGGATCCATAAAAAAGCAGTGCCAGGAACTGAACACTTGAAGGATCCTAGCGAATATTAAGACTGGCAGCATTGTCATTTCTCTTGCAGCTCATGAGGATATGGTGATTTGAGACCCCACTTCAAGCTTTTAACATCTCCTCTACTTGCCTTTTATAGTCTGCAGTTCCTCTGTCAATAGATGTCAATAAACATGGTTGCTCCTGTTTCACAAAGAAAACTGCTGAGCTGGAGACTGTCAACTTCCAATGTTGTCACCAACAGCTTTCTCTGAAATCTGTGTTTTATAAGAGCTCTGCCTACAGCAACTGGCTGTTACTTTCCATCATTGTGGTCCTCCTATCTAACAGTATGTGAGCAGGATATGCCATGCAACACTCTGCTACCAAGGCACAGGTAGCTTCTAGTACCCATCAAAGAGAGTGGCACAGAGCTGTTCCCAAGCCCCAAAGGCATCGACTGCCAAGGGCAACAAACTGGGCATGGGTAAAGCCTGGGAGCTTACCTGGGGAAGTGCTTGTACCACTGTGTCCAGGAGAGCTCGCATCCCAGTGGCCATTTTGAGCAGTTTCAGCACTATAAAGAGAATGAAATCCTGGTCAGCAGGGCTAGGGAATATTGTGAGTAAAATCCATAAAAAAATGTAGCTTCAGATCAGATTTATATCTCTCTTTCACCTATTCATACAGACAGCAAGCTCACTGCATCCTGGCAGGGCTCACAGAACATCTGAATATCTGACTATTTCACACATCAGTTAATGTGAGGGACATCAGTTAAATGGAACAAAAGCCACAAAAAGTCCACTGTGCCCTAGCAGAAAAATGGGAGAGTGACGGGGAGATACTTCACCAGTGAAGAACATCATCTCAAGCTCTGATGCTCCCTTCTCCAGTGCTTTCTGCTTCTGTCTGCTATGAGTATAAAAGGTCTGTGATCCCAGATCTGAATTAGAGACCAACCTAAGGTGCCACTAGAAAAACCCATAATGACCCCCACCTCATCATTTATTTGACATTTGCAGCCTCATCATCCAACTGCTCTGAAACAAACTGAAACAGCAGGACTAGAAAAACAAATGGCCAAACCATTTCTTGAGGTGTCTGAGGGATGGCTGGAGACCTACGGAGTAGGTCATACCTCGTGCTATTCTCAGCACCCGCATGATGCGGATTATGGTGGGGTTGATGGGCAGTGCAGCATTCATCTCGATTTCCTCCAGTGTGATTCCCACAATTGATAACAGAACTATGGCCAAATCCAGCTGATTCCACCTAAGAGACAAAGAGAGGAAGGACAAAGATCGTACATGAACAGGCATCCAAGAGTAGAGAATTATCTGTTAATAACAAGCACAAGCAAATCCCAAATGCTTCACTTTTCTCACATCTGGGACCATGATCATCTATGTGGTACAAAATCAACTCACTGCAGCTGGCACAGCCTGTTTCTGAGCCACAAGCTGCTGTAGGCTGTGACTGGGAAGTGTCCCTGCTTCTTCTGGTCCCTACTGTCCCCTTACTATCCACTTGGAGCCACTCTCAGGGACAAGGTACTTGGCTAGAGGGACCTTTGCTTGATGCAGTACATCTGCTCCCATGTTATGTCACTTGGCTTTTGAATTACTCCACTGTTTTATAGATATTTTATTGATATTGCCACACCAGTACAAGAAAGACAGCAAGAAACTGAGTGTCTTTACTACACAATTACCCTCATAGCTCATACTGCTCATTGCAGCTTTCAACCACCTTGTCAGGATAAATGAAACAAACAAGCTGATCATGTGGAAAAGTGTCCAATCTTACCCTGTTCCCCACCAGCAAGTCACCAGACCACAAAGGCTTTACAAAGGTAGCAGTCTACCAAATGACTGGACTGCAAAGGAGACCTGTTCTGAGGGACAATGTGACCTTAGGCTGGCAAAACTACTCTTTTGAGGACTGTATTGATGCCAATGAATTGTTTCTGATGTCTAAGGTTAGCTGGTCAGACCTGGTGGAGAGGCAAATACTGGGGGAAAGAATGCATTTAGAATGTTGTGAGATTCCCCAAATCCCTTCTGCAAAAGAATACCATCAGCTCTTAGAATGTTTAATGCCTAGACTATAAAGTTTGCACCTATGGAGAGACAGCCCTTTGCTCTTCCTTGTACACAGCATGTAGTGCAGTCATAATGATGCTACATTTACCCAGCATCTGGCTTCGAAACTGGGTCAATAACAGCTCTACCCCAAACAAAAAGGAGTTTCAAATACTCTCACCTGTCCTTAAAGAACCTTCGAAACCCAAATGCCACCAACTTCAGAACTGCCTCGAACACAAAGACTATGGTGAACACATAGTTGCAGTACTTCAGAGCTTCATCCAAGGACTGAAAAGAGAGACACCAGTTAGACCAGCTCAACCTATACTTTCCTAGACCCCCTGAGGAGGTACTGGCATGCATAGACACAGAGATATAAGAAGTCGTAATAGGTTGCAGAGCTCTGTTACAAAACTGTACTGAACCACGTCCCAAAACTCAACTAAAGCCTTAGTCATGGATGCAAACAAAACCCTCATAAGCACTGATGCTAGTCAAGAGCTATCAATCCTCCAAATCCAGTGCACAAATTGTTCAGTCTGAGTCAGAGAGAAATTCCATCCTTTCCCCATCTAAATAAGTTTACTTCTAAACTGTCTTGCCTTGGGTAGAATAAAAGACTTGATGGATCATTTCTTTATTCCAGCATGGCAATCCTTAGGACAATGGCTTTGCTTCAAATGCTCAGAAAAAGAAATAATGCTGGAGATGGATTAAATCTTGCCTTCTTGAACCATGTTACATCTCTAGAGCTGGGCAGAGGATGGCCATATTTGGTGCAATGTTCATGCTCTCTACATTGCTACCCTCGGAAGTCAGGAATCCACTGTGTTTATACTTTAAGATGATGAGTGTTTATAATGGATTTCATTGCAATTGTAGGCCAACAATAGCAAAAGAATCTTGATGGGACCTTAAAATAGATAATTGCAGAATGAAACAGCTCTGTGGTTGTGTGGGGATTTAGGGAGAGGAGGGAGGAAAGGGGAATTTAGTTGAATGGAATATAGGTCTCTTATAATAGAAAAGACAACAATGAAGATCAAACCAGACACAACTGGAAAAGAAATGCAACAGAAGGGTATGCAAAGCAACATCTGCTTTGTTGACAGAGGGAGCTTCAGGCCTCAAGAAGGCTTTCCTCATCACGTGTGTGTGGTGACTGTGCTTTGCTGAGCCCAGATATGTGGGATAATCATGCACTGACCATTTGGGAACAAGAGCAGAAAGTGTTTTGGATGTTGACATTCCTCAATGCATTACAATACCTTGTTTGTTCCAGAGCTTAAAATGAAAGGGCAACTATAAAGAATTTGGGACAATTTACTATTTCACCTGAAGCACACTGCCTGAGCCTGACTTTTTATATCAACTGTGATGGTTTGCGTTCAGATTTACAGCTCTGTTTTACACGAACATAAACCAAGTGTAAGTAAGACCTAATCTAGATAAATAATATTTATATGAGAAACAAAGGCTGTTAGGCAAAGGAATTACTGGGGCAGAACAGCCCACAGTCAGCTGGTGTAAAACATACACACATTACCCTGGAGCTTGGTGCCCCTCAGGCTTTAGCATCCAGAAGGCATTTGCAGGTTACCTGGCAGACCATGCACTGCTAGAAAATCAATCTTGAGCTTAGAGCTCTGTGAATAATGGATCAGAACATTAATAGATGCAGCAAATGGACAGGCTGTGTGATTTATGCCAAAGGTCTTGTTAGGAAAGAATGATTTTATGATACATAAAGATGGGTTGTACTAAACAGTTGGTTTATTTTAAATTCATTGAGGAAAAGAAACATTGCTCTGCATGCATTAATTTCACATTTATATCTGTTAGTGGAATATTCCAAAACTCTGGACTGTTTTATGGTTTGAGGGGCAGTCATGTCTGGGATCAGGAGAGGAAATATTTGGCCTGGTCTTTTCCTAGTAAAAGTTGAGTTCACTTTCTGTTATTCTCTGTCTTTTTTACACAAAAGCAATGGGAATCAAGCTTTTGCCTGAGGCAAGTGACTCCTAAATGGTAAAGCTGGCCTAAATATGAATGGATTGTAATGCTGAGTCTGAAGCCTGCTGAAGCTTTCAACCAGCAGGGAATGGTCCCAAGGAACTGGGGCTTGCTGTAAACCTCACTGCGCAATGGTGTCTCACAGGAACAGTGTATGGTCCTCAGGTCCTCTGCTATCCCCTGCTGCTGTGTTTCACAGTTGATGTGTAGCTCATACCTTTGGCTGGTTGTAGTGCTCCATCGACATAGTGATGACATTGACCCCAATGATGAAGGTGATGAAGAGGTCGAGATAGTGGCTGGTGCAGAGGGTGTGGATGTACTTCCTTGCTGGGGAATAGTCAGCGTAGTAAGGCCTGCGTTGGGCTTCTGCAAGAAAGGAGAAAGAAAAGCAACATAATGAACACAGGCCCTGCTGCATGGTTGGCAGCCATCACCATGTGGCTTTCAGGTCAGAACTTCTTCAAGCAAGCTATGTCTAATGGCCAAGTGACTCCACCTAGCAGTGAGAATTGCAGTGGAACTGAACCTCTTGTGCCTGCAGAATGGAGCTCTACAGCTTTGACAATCAGGTCCATTTTCTTCCCAAAGCACTCTCTGTCCTTACTGCTCTGTCTCAAACTAGAGGACAACATCTCCACTTCACGGGACTCTTGTCACATCAGGAAAGGTGAGAAGCAGGATGGAAATTAGACCAAAGCCAAGAGCAAAGCTTCAAACTCAGCAAAGCTTCAACTCCAGTTTAGAGGAAAGGCTCAGGGTATGTCTAATTTCTCTTCATCCCACTGATGTCAGGCATGTTCCACATAAGAGAGCATACCCTGAGCTCAGCTTCTGTTACAGAAGGCTTTTGGCATATTTTAAAGGTCTAAAGAAGACACAGCAATGCCTGTGGCAAAGTAGGGCACATGCTTGAGGGTTACAGCACACAGGAGAGCATAACAGCAATGGAGTGGGGTGCTCAGCGCTTGTCTCTACAAAGACCATCAGCACAAGCTCCTCTGGAAAATAGAAAACTAAGGGCATGGTTGCATCTAAAACACCACTCAGGCTATGATCACATGAGTTTTATATCTCTGTCTCTGATCAGGACTCTTTTCTTGTCTTTGAAATGGGGACATTACTGCAGATGACCAAGTGCCTGGGGCTGTTTCAAGGAGTTTAGACGCTGCCCTGGGAGTTGTATTTACTGTGTGTGCCTCTCTTAAATGAGACCATGACCACAGGATGGTTGTGGGTGCTTGGATGGAGACACATACTCCTCAAACTTCAGAAATGTAAATATTCAAAGAGTGCACTTCAGGCCAAAGTCAGCATTGCTGTAGAGTCTGCAAGTGGAAGAGACATGTTGGGTCATACTAAGTCACGGGAGGATTGCTCTAAAGAGAGAGGGATGGTTTTGCTCATGTTTTGGCAAATGCTGCATGAGGAGCTAGTAAAGACTTGGAAATCAGGAGGGAAATGAATTCTAAAGTACTCAGTGCCTCCCTGAAATGCATCTTCCACTCTCTTATCTTGCTGATAAGTCACTTTTCAGTTAAAGTGACTTTTGAAATGGGTTTATTTTTTGGGTAGCACAACTGATGTCAGATTCAAGTCCAAACCCCTAAAACTGGATAAAGGGAAATTGAATCTGTTGCTCTCTTTCAGCTCCTATTTTTTTCTGGTAGTTAAAAGTGGAGTGGAGGCATTTGAAAAACATTTCCTTCTGACCAGGGCCACCTAGACTGCTTTTTTGCTCCTAATGGGTGTGGAAAAACAAGATGAAAGCAAATACAGTTGTTTTGGATGCATTTTTCTCTTGCTTTCATGTGCCACGTGCCTTCATCCTGAAGGCCATCTTGGACTGCTAGAGCTGTGTTTGCTACTGAGCTCAGCTGATCTGCTGTGTTTAAAGAGTATCAGTAAAAACATAGCAGTATAATATTTATTTGAGTCTGCACAATGTGCTTTCATGTGTGTTCAGGATTGCAACAGACTTCTTAGGTTTGTGTTTGGAAATGTCGTCTTGGAAATGCAAAATATCAGCTTGTTGGGTGGTCCCAGAATACCCCAAAGAGTCAAATGTTGTCTTAAGAGACTATTTATTAACAACAAATGGTTGATTAATGGAGCTCAGAACAACATTAGCAGCGCTGTGTGGTGTGAGGACATGCTAGCTAGCAGCACAGAAGGAAAACAGGCTGTAGGTGACTGCAGCTACTCTCATTTAGGATGCACTTCACCCCTGAAGCCAAGTTAACAGATGAAAAAGAAACTTCTCCTGGGGGGACACATACAAGGACAGTCTGGGATAAGGTTGACAATAGTTTCAAACACGTGCAACAACACAGTCATGCTTGGTGCAGTAACCCATGCAATGTCCATTAGAGGAGATGCTGCTCATGCGAGGCTAACATTGGTGAGCAGGGGTGTGCGGGAGGGACAGGCCAGCTTCTGCTCTTGGTGATGCTGACACTGGACCAGGACAAGCCCATGGAGGCAGACGGGTTGCAGCAGCGTGAAAGCAGTGAGAGATCAGCCACACAGCTTTACTGAAGCTCTGACCCACTCCGAGCAGGAGCGAGGATGCATTTCAGAGCTTCAAAGCCCTCATCTCTGCTGGATCAGTGATCATTCCTGGTCCCTTTAGGAACAGGAATTTTACTTCAATCAACAGCACAGTGAGTGGCTCTGGCTTTCTCTCAGCTCAGACACACATTATTACTTCTTAGTGAGGATATACTACATTATTCTCCTCAGTTTGGGTGTTAAGTGTTTGTTGCACAGCCTGCTTAGCCAGAGATGCGGAACCTGCAGGAGAACCTGTATGAGAACAGTGAACTATGGGGATGCGGGCACAGCAAACAGGGGAGATCTAATGCATCATTAATTACTGCAGGCAAAATGCAATCCGGGCCTGTTTTTTTTCCAGGGAAACAGCTTCTGGGATGAGTCTCCATTCAGCCAACTAGCAGACTTACATCAAACACGGACAAGTATCCCTGCAGTTGATGGCTTGTATTGGTGGGAATGCAGGAGGGAAAGGAGAAACCATCAAACATACACAAAAGGAAAACCACAGTCCTTTCTTGACCCCACTTCTAGATGTTGCCTAATGCTCGAACCTCATCTTTCTGTAGAGTATTTAAACTACTTTGCTGGTGATTCTGCTGACATGAAAATTAATGAAGCACTGTCTCTTAGCTTAAAAGCATTTAGGTTGCCATTCCAATTGCTAGCTACAGCTCCATTATTCTCCTCTGCATGAAATATTAGAAAGCCCTAATGGGTTTACACACATGCTTGGCACAGAGTAGCTTTATACCTGCAGCTGCCTGGAGAAATAAGCTAGATAGGTTGATAATTCCCTAGTTGGAAATACTAGGCAGATGTGCCCAAACTTTTAGTTACAGCTCAAATATTTCTGCTGGATTCAGACATGGTTGTGGCATTTAAATACCACTGTGCTGCCCATGACTGCTCCCCCCTAGAGAGGAAGACTTGCAGTCAGCGCTTTGAAAGGCATCCCTGCTCAGTCTTAAACCAAACCTGGCCTCTTCCTTCTAAAATGCCCAGATGCTCAGCTCTGTTTTGGGAAATGCCTCAGGGAAACATGGCTCTGACCACACTCATATAGCAGACAGCAGCAAAAAGCGTTGATTTTCTGAGTCTCCGATTTTGGGGTCTTCCCAGAGACCAGTGACTTGGTGATGCTACTGGAAGGCACTCTCTGCTCCCCAGCTTGGGCCTCCCCACGGGCTGGGTCAGGTATTTCCAGCTCTTCCAGCATTGCCTGCACTGCTTTCAGCACACAGCATCACCCAGACCCCACTCAAAGCCTTTGAAGACCAAGAGCACTGCCTGTGTGTGAGCTCTGCTCAGGGCTCCACAGCACAAATGGGAGGGTTGGATTTGGCTTTGTACCATGAATACAGGGGAGATGGAGCTGATCCACGTGGTTTTAATACAAAAAATCAATCTGGGGAGGCTGATTTTGGCCTGTGTCTTCTGAAAACCTCATTCGAAGGTTAGGAGCTGCAGGACTAAATACACTACACATATTTACACAGTAGATAGAGTGGATAGAGGTAGTGACTGTGTCAGAAACATATTCTAGTTTATCTTGAATGTTTACCTTCATATTTAATAACACACTGTGTCTTTCTGCCTTGAAAACCACATCAAATGCATTTCTACAATGTATTCCAACCCCATGCCCTATTTACTCATGCGGGCTGAGTTAACCGGCAAACCCGGGACCTTCTTTCAGTGCTGAGTTTATTGTAACCTGGTTATGAAGGCTGGGGGAACCAGCACTCTGCTGACATGTTGGGTCCGTGTTTGGGGTAAAGGTTGGACTTGATCTTAAAGGTCATTTCCAACCTAGTTGATTCTGTGATTCTCTGTTGCTGGTGCCTTGGTGATGCTTGTTGCAGGAGCACAGAGAGTCAGGGCACACTGACAAGGGCTGGGGGGTGTCACACTGTCCTGTTCCTTCTTGGCAGTGGCTCTCAGATGGGAAACAAGAAACTTTTTTGACAGGTCTGAGGTAGTGTCTGACAGAGAGATGTGAGCTGAAAGGGACCTTCCTGCCAGGTTCCTGAAAGTATCCCCAAAACAGCATGTGATGATTCCCCATCCCACCTGCATGGGGTCTGATGAAGGAGCTGTGTCCTGCTGCAGGACTGTGTCCTCCACGAAGCAATCCCTGTGCCAGGCTCATAGGTCTGCACACAGGGTCTAAATCCTGGACCCAGCCTGCAGAGCCTGGGATTTGTACCCAGGGCCTGCTCAGATGGAAACATCCAGGCACTGATAAGCTGTAACCCATTTCCAGGCTTGAGCCCAAGCCTACTATGGCTCAGTAATGTGTTTATCTGTGTGTAGATACCTACAACATGCCCAAAGACCTCAATACACAGAAATATACACAGGGTTGCTACACACAGAGGACACTACAGACAGGAGATAGGAAAAAAAGACAAGATGCCAAGCAGACAGAGCGAGTCCAGATGCGTTGCTCAGGTACCTCTGTTGGCTATGCTGGATTTGACTCTCATTAACAGCCTTAATTCTTCTCCCCCTTTATGATCTCTTCAGGCCAACTGCTAGAAATGGCAACTAAAGCAAAAGCAGGGTTCTTGGCTAAGCTTCCCAATGTAGACTCCTGTGCTCATCCTGCCTCTCACCTGCTCCTCCATATGGGTGATATACACAGCTCTGGAGCACTTGGAAAGCATGTGCAGCATCCCATCCCTGCATGTGTACACAGACATTCCCCCCCAGACACTCTGTCACACACATGGCACCATCCACATTTCATATCTTTCTGAGTCTGCCATATCCATCATCTTCTGAATTACCCAGAAGGTGAAAACTTGTCCCATTTAAAAAATAAAAATAACCCATTAAAATGCAAATAGTGATCTTCCAAAACACATATCAGGTATTTTATTTCACCTTGTTCATGACTAATATTTGGCCACCAACCTGTCTATGCTGAACAGAGGCATGCAGGAGACCTCAGAGCCAGATGATCTGAGGTAAGCTCCTGGAAGCCCAACACATGGCTGAACATTTAGCCTCTCAGTTGCTATATTGGACTTGATCCCCTTCCAGAAAGCTGTCCTCCTCCCTGTGTGCTCTGAAGTGAAACGTTACAACCTGCATCTGTGCAGTGCCTGGGTGTGAAGTATCTCCTTGACTCTATCCTTCAAGATAGATGAATAAAGAGGGGCAACGGAAGAGTATCCATGACTTTGACAGGGACTGGCTCTTCTTGGTGTTTAAGCACAGGCTGTAATAAGATTTACTTACTAATCAGGAACTGGCTAGGGTTAAGCTATCCCTCCTTACCTGTGCCTGTCTATTTTGTCTAAAGACGCTTAATAATCTTCATAAATAACCTTTTTTTTGCATATAAGCTTTGATTTTATCTGAATGTCTTCTTGGGTCAGCACATTGGGGGAGAACTGCTGCACAAGCGGGAGGACTCTTGAGAGCTTGAAACTGATTTCTTTCATTGTGCTGGAAATGCTGCCTTCAGGATTTCCACTTCTAATCCTAGCTGGAACTTCAAACTCAAAATCCAAGATGGGAAAAGAGAACTGAAATTGTATTTGAATTCTTGCAAATCTCTGGAGAGACTCAATGTTGGTCTGCAGCTGGCTGGTTTGATCTAGATTTCATTCTAACCCAGTTACTTAACCTACAACTAGCTAAGACGGAATGGGCTTGGCCTTCACTGTGGTGTCAGGTCACTTTATCATTAAGGCCCTGTGAGACCGTGGTGCAAAGATTAATGCTGAGGTCTCCCATGGCTCTAAAAAAGAGGACCCCAAAAGCAGGAAAGAAGCTGCAAGGGTTGGGTTTCCAGTAGCAAACCCTCTGAGTACTATGTCCTTAGAGCCAGGCAAAAGACTATTCAATCTAACTGCAGTTTTCCTAGCTAGAAATGGATACCTATGGCTTGATATTAGGGAAACGACAAGCTATTTGTCACAGTGGTCCTTACAGGAGATCACACAGGGCAGCACAGTGCTAGGCAAAGAGCCACAAGGACTGCTGTGGCAAGCAGGGCTAAAAGTACTCAAGCCTTACTTGACTAAGCTCATCTTTCATCACAGTGGCCAAGCCATGTTCTCTCACTTACTTCTAAAAATGCTTGCCAGCATCTAATGCAGGCTATCCCTGCTCACTGGCTGGGAAGTCGGTGTGGTTGGTTTCCGGGCAGTTTCCCTGGGAATACCCACCAGATGCTGTAGGCAGCTTGTCCCTAGCAGAGCCTGCCAAGGAACAGTGGAGGTGAGAAGTAATACATGAGAACCCTTGGGAAGGTTTAAGTCAGGAAAGGAGCACAAGCTCAGATGTTTTTCTGGTCTGATTTGATGGTCCCTACTAGATCCACTGAGGAGGAGATTTCAGCTAAAGGCCTTCTGTTGGACTGTGATGGCCCTGCATCTGGCCAGTATTTCCATGTAGACTGAGTGCAAGGTCAAACTGAGTCTCAGCAGCTCCCCCAGCCTGTGATGGGGCAAGCATCTCTTGTAATGGACATCTTCCAGAGAAGAATTCTCTGCACAGCCCCATCCTGGGGCTCCATTGCGCTCCCCAGGGCTGTGGGTTTGTTCATGCCCTCATGCAGCATGTTTGTGGCATGCGGGGCCATGCACTAGGACTCTAAAAAGAATCACAATTATTTTATCTAAGAAAAGAACTAATAAATCAAATCCACCATCCTCAGATGCAAGCGGCACTTTAAGCCACTGGGCTACCCTTGGGACTGGCCTTCACGCACACATTAAGCACTGAGCTGTTTACTCACTGCATCCCTCAGTCACACCGCAAGCTTCAGCTCGGTGCTTGGGACACCTCTGCCTTGGAGAGCATGATGGAGAGCTCTGCTTGGAGGAGGATTTCCTCCTCAGCCAAGTAAACAGGTAATGCTTTACTTAGGGCTTGTAGAGGACAATTCCAGGGTGTTGGCAACCCAAGACTTAAGGTACCGTGCCAAAGAGGTAACGAAACAAAACAGCCTCTTGAATCCCATGGAAACAAAACCAAAGGGAAATGAAAGTCTTGCTTTGGGAGCAGGCAGGGCTCAGAAAGATTTGGGTTTGTAATGCAGTCTACCGACCAGACAGGTACATCTCCTTACTCCTGCGCTTTTTCTCCAGGCGTCTGAGGCGCTTCTCCTCCCGCCGCCGGGCCTCCTCTGCCTCCTGATGCTGGCGGCACTTGTGGAAGTTCTCCACCACCACTCCCACAAACATGTTGAGCACGAAGAAGCTGACGATGAGCAGGAAGGAGATGAAGTAGAGAAGCATCCAAGGGTTATGGTTCTGGATGGGCTGAGATGGGGAGTTAAAAAACAGAGTTCAGCCTGGAGAAGAGAAGCAGTGTGGTGACCTCATAGCAGCCTTCTGGTATCTGAAGGGGGTCTACGAGGATGATGGAGAGGGACCCTCATTGGGGACTGCAGCGATAGGACAAGGGGTAAAGGGTTCAAACTGGAACAAAGGGAAGACATAAGGAAGAAGCTCTTTATTGAGGGTGCTGAGGCACTGGCACAACTTGCCCAGAGAAGTGGTCAATGCTTCATTCCTGGCAGTGTTCAAGGCTGTGTTGGACAGAGCCTTGGGTGACACAGTCTAGTTCAAGGCGTCCCTGCCCATGGCAGGAGGGTTGGAACTGGATGTTCTTAAGGTCCTTTCCAACCCAAACCATTCTATGATTCTATGCTTCTATGAATATAAGTGGCATAGACATGATGTGTGTAAGTCAGGGTACTGGAGATTCTGTAGCAGCAAGACATCACAGTACACTGTTGTGGGGAGGGGGAGAAGGCTGAGAGGAATTAGATTTTCCTCTCATTCACTTTCTTACTGACTAGACTTGTACTTCTGTTGTAAAACCCATCCTACCCTCCATAAGTGGGCTTACAGGATTGAACCGGCATTTATTTCCTACAGCTTAAGATAAACCTCAGTGGATGTGCATCATCCCACCTGCAAGATCAATTTAGTTAAAGATAGGCTTCAGCTTATTTTTATTTTGATGTGGGCTCATGGTTAATGTTTCTCAGTTGTCATGAGATCTTCAGAAGCAGGAGAAAATTAGGTACAAAATGTTACTGTAGCTACAAATGGATACTACTTGTGAAAGACTCTTGACTTCCCTTTGCAAATGCCACAAAATACACAAACTTAACGATGTCTCTTTCATAACATTCCTGTTTTTTCCCCATCTCATGTGAGTTTGCTCTTATTCATCATGCCTTCTGTGAAGCTGCCGTGCAGCGGCACATGTGGCTTCTCAAGTATTCCTCAAGTACCATCATTCAAATTAAAAACTCCATCAGTGCTTGTTTACGTACTACATGGTACTCAGTGAAGAACAGAAAACCTTGGCAGCCTGATACACAGTTCCTATAGCTCTGCTCCTTCCTGGGACTTCAAAACCATCAGAGTCATCCCAGCATGAGACTCATGAGAGCAACACACCTGAACTCTGCAGTATATTTATTTACCTGTTGGTCAATACCCACAGCATCCAAACCATCGTACATGATGTTCACCCAACCGTCTTTGGAGGAGAGGACAAACAAGGACATGAGGGCCTAAAAGAAAATAAACAAGCATAAAAGCTTGATCTTGCATTTTAGTCCTTAGAAAAGAAAATACAACAGACAACACTCAGCAAAACCAATGCACAGCTCAGGACACATCATCCAGCCTGGGGCTGGTGGAGAGATGAAACATATCATGAATGCTTTTACCTATTTCCATATCTGGCTTACAAGTGAGCAAACTACAACTGTTAACACTCCTTTTCTTCCACATACAGGCTGACTTATGCTTAGACACTTCAGGCTTTCTGGTCACCAGAGCATGATTAAAAATCAGTATTGCAGGCTGGCTCAGTATCATGGGGTTTTAAAAGGCAATAATATATCCCAGCTCCTTCACTGGGCTGTCATGCTTTTCAGCCAGTATATAACACTGTATTTGATTTCAATTGCAAACATAGCAGGTAGAAGTCAAGAGATTAAAGTGACAGTTGGGGTCCAGACATGAGGGACTACATGTAAAAAGCAGTGCCTTTAGGAGAGTGCTCTCCTATAAATAAGGAATCGTATAATCCTGGAAGTCTGGCTGTGAGATCAAGAGGTGACCTGATCCATTTTACCTGTTAACATGCTTCCAATAGAAGAATGCCTACACTGTTCGTGTGATAAAGGTTCCACACCCTCCTCAAGGATATATGTTAAGTGCTCATCCATTAAGAACTGTTACAGAAAATCCCTGCAGTGAGGACTTTACCTGTCCCAGATTGTCAAAGTTGTATTTCCGCCGAACCCATCTGTAGCGAGCATTGGTGCAGTCAGTCTTCGTAGTGATGTTTTTCACATCAGGACCATCACAGTAATAGAATTTGCCCTTAAAAAGCTGTATTTGAGAAGCACCAAAAATAAAAAGAAAAGAAAAAAGAGGCATTGAAAAGTCTGTCCCCTGATTTATCTTTCTTTCCAATAATAGCTGTTTGTCAAGTTCAAATTCCTTTCCTTCCAGCTCAGATTCCTGTCTTAACATACATGGCAGGAAAAGACCTCTGGTGAAACTTCAGGCACTGAGATACTGCTGTGTATTGCCTCAGATGCAGAAGGAAGATGATTCTGCAAGCCAGCTCTGTCTTGTTGGGATGACGACAATCTTCCCTCTAAGGAAGAAATATTCTATATGTCCTGGCATACAGAGCTAGGAGAGCTCTTGGGTGTTTGTGTTTTCCTTCTCCTCCCTCAGGCTTAGCTGGTGTTGTGTTGCTCATCAGGGAGGGCTGCTCTTCTAAGAAATCTCAAGTGAGCAGATGCTAACCCCACCCTTGAGCATGTATTCTACAGCCTGTCTCTTCTTTCCTAACACCTAAATTGAAATCTTCCTTTGGAGATATTTAAGCTCAGTACTTCCACCTTAATCCTTGGTGGTGAGCAAAACAGCTTCTCTTTTGCAGCAGTCACTTAAGAGATGGCTCTGAGGAGGGAAATACTCTACCTGGACTCCTAGAATCCCAAAGATAATGAAGAAAGCACAGCAGATGAGGACGATATTCCCAATAGGCCTCAAGGATGAGATCAAGGTTTCTACCACCAGCTTCAGACCTGGGGCTCTGCTGATGACTCTGGAAAAAATAGCAAAGCACTAAAGGTTTTAATATGGTTGTTTTCCTCCTCTGCCTGGTTGCAGTAAAGCTAACACAACCCTCCTCTACCTGCAGGCAGCATTCAGTGACTTATCTGGACAACCAGAACATTCAGTCACATCAGATGGAATGAAAGAAGTGTAAGACACCCTGTCGGTGGTGTTGGGCAATAGCTTACGAGTAATAGTGAGGAGGGAATACTCTCTATGGGCAGAATACCACAGAAGATCCCATTTACAGGGCTATTTATACCTCAGTGCACAAAGCTGATCCTCTCTGAGGTCTCTCTGATCCAAGCAGAGTGGCACATACCAGGCAGGAGCCTGCTTAACACAACATGTATTAAACAGCTCCACAGTGGTACTAGAGAGCATGTCTTGTCCTCTTACTATAAGCCACAGGTGCTCTCCTGCCCTGCTGGCCTGGGCCCCAGACAACTTCTCAAACAAAGTCATTTCAATTTGTTTCCTAATTAGTTCCTGCACTGACTCTTGGCTAACAGCTCCACAGCCAAAGGGTCACCCATTAAAGAGCAGCTTGCTGTGAGGCTGTGAGAGCACGGCCCAAAGCAGGTTTTGGGTATTGTGGAGAACAAGTGTTTTGCTTTCCTGGATGAGTGCCTGGAGAATGGCTCTCACATGGGTGTCTGAGAAACGTGTTTGCACACATAAGTGTAACCAGCCCAAGCAAGTTCTGGGAAGGGGGTGTTTTAACTGAAGAACATCAAAGCTGGTTTTAGGAGAGGCCTGGAGAGGGTATGAGTCCTTGCAGGCAGCTGGAGCTTGCACATCTAATGATACTTTGTGCCTGCCAAACACAGAGGAAAGAGGAGAGTTGTATGCTGCAGGGACAAAGTTTGTCAATAGGGCTTTGTTTGGCAGCAAATAATGTGTCAGTCTGAACTGCACCTACACAGTGCTAGGAATGGTCCCTGGAGTAATCCTAGAAGAGGCTGTCTCAAGTGAAGCCATCATGAGAGGTGATGAATTCATCTCTATTAATAGGATCTGGCCTACTTATCCTCAAAGACCAATGCTCTTTTTTCCCTTAGGCTTACTTACTGCCCATGGCCTGATTTCTGTTCCTAGTTATGTGTTAGGTGCCTTGAGGTGCTGCCAGGCCAAGGCTTGTCTAGGGTGGCTCCTGGTGAGCCAGCACTGCAAGGGGACCCTGATGACACCAGAAGAACAGAGCATGGGAGCAAGAGAGGAGACAAAGGCTCACAAAGTCATTTGTCACTAAGGAAATATAGAGCAGCAGATAAATAGCTGTTGTTCTTGTAGTCATGGGCCCAGACAACATTGGCTTTTCGTATTACTCTCATAAGCAAGCTTGTCTCTGGAGGTGCCTATCTTATTTCCCCTGGAATTTAATGAAAAAGACTTGTATTTCTTGCCAAGATGAACAGAAACAGAACAGGAGCCATGAGCTCACAAAAGTCCCCCAAGCATTTAATGCTCTCTGTTACTGCACGATAGTAAACAAAATACCAATTCTCTTTATTCCTTTTCTCACCTACTGAATGCATCTCCCCTTCCTCCAGCTTGCTGAGAGCTAAACTGTTCTGCAGTAATGGGAGAGCAGGTAGAGATGCTGGAGCTTATCAAATAACTGTCAGTACCTGTTCAGTTGTAAATTCTCTCCCAGTCAACGTGATCTCTTTGCTTGGGAATGACTTGAATAACAAGGAGCCAGACTGATTTGTAAAATGGTGATAAAAATGCAGCATGGAGGAGGTATTCACAGCACTAACTGCCTGAGTATGATAACATGTCTTACTTCAAACTCCATTCTCTCTTTCCCGTGCTGGAGAAGACGAATTATAATTCATTTCACTGCTTCTAAACAGTTTCGCTAATTCAGAGCTCCCCAAAGATGCTTCTACCCATAACTGCATTCACCTTTTAGTGTTATTAAGCAAGACCTTGACAGATCATGTGCATTTTTATAAACTCTTTGGTCTCTCAACACAAAGCAACTCAGCCACCTTCTCAGTGAATGTACCTGAGAGGTCTTAAGGTCCTCAGAAGTCTCAAAACACGAAGGACACCCAGGATCTTTGCTCCGCCTGCTGATGCCATGGAGACAATAATGTCAATGATAGATACAAAGACCAGGACTCCATCCAGGACATTCCAGCTGCTCTGCAGATAGGTGTTCTCCCCAGAGAAAAAGCCAAGAGCTACCACCTACAGCCAGGAGAAGAGAGACATTTAAATCTTCACCCAGATCGTAACTATTTCATGTTCTATTCCTTGTCAGGCTTGGCTATGAAGATGCAATTACCTTAACCATCATTTCAGCCACAAAGATCGCAGTGAAGATGTAATTAGAAACACTTAGGAATATCCTCTCCTGTAAAACACAGAGCAACAAAAAGAAGCAAGTCATTTAATGAGGTCGGAAAACAACAAACGTCTTTCACAAAGCAGGGTCCTGCCTACACAAGACTAAGATCTGGATGCTGGATCAAGGAGGAAAATGACTTAGGTACTCACTGTGCTGTGTGGGTCTATGTCTGGTCGTTCCAGTGCTATAGTGATGCAGTTGAGAAATATGAAGACTAGCACCACATGATCAAACATTTTATGGGCAATGACCTTCTGGCACATCACTCGGAACCTGCAGACATGGTGGGGAGCAAAATATGCTTCAGATGTTTGGGTGAGCAAGAGATTCCCACCTGAATGGCACATCCTCAAAAGCCTTCAGCAGCTGTGCCACCAGCAGCAGTGCAGGTAGTGAGCACTCCACAAGTTACAGCCACTATTATCAGCACAGTAAACCAGATATAATAACAGCTCTTATTAATGCTGGTTAAACTACCTTCTTCTTAGACAGGCATGGAGTGAGCCAAGTAACAATTCTGCACACATGTAACAGCAAAAAGTTACCTAAAAAGCAGGAATTGGATTCCTAAACCTCTCAGTGCTTCTGCATCAGACAGGGATTTTCTCAAGGGAAGGCTGGCTAGAAATGTAGTATTCCATTAGCACAAAAACCTGGTGGGCTGGTATTTCACTGGATTTCTTACCGATTCTGTGGGGAAAACACGTAGAGGGACCAGTCTTCATGAGTCTTGCACCACTGTGGTTTGTAGGGCTCCAGGGCTTTACGAATCCGGTAGCAGTAACTCTGGGAAGAAAAGAAGAAACACCTTTTCTTCCTCTTTTATTTTCCTGCCTCTTCAACTTTCACAGTCCTTTTGTGAAAGGGGGCAGTGCATGGCATTTCACGGTGCCTGTAAGCAGTCATGGCTTTTAGGACAGCTGTGGCAGGTGCTGTCACATTTATCCAACAAAACAGCAAAGAAAGGGGCTGCTGTACAGTGAGATATGAACATGACAAAGCAAAAGTTCTAGGCAGGAACCATTTTGAGATCCAAAGTTCTGTCAAAACCAAAAAGGCCTCAAGAAACCGAAAAGTTAAGTAGGAAACCTTCAAGCTTTTGAGATGCCAAACAGCTCTTGTGAGCAAAGACGTTAGCTAGTTGTTGTCCCTACAGCCCATTTTTGGAGGTATCCCACACCAGTGGGTAATATCAATCAGTCCAAAAACTAGGCAAATGTATACACATTCCCTTGCAGTTTTACCTTGTAAGAGATCACTACAATGGAACAACCCAACCCATTAGCATAGGAAAAAAAAGCCCTTTGGGAAGTGGAGGCCCATCCCTTGGATTTGGACTCATGTTGTCTGTGCCAAGCTTTAGGCAGTAACACATTTCCAAGCTAGGTTTTTAATCTTTCCTGGAGTGGAAATGCCTTTTAACACATGAACACCCAATTTCCCCCTCAACTCACATCCTCCATGTCATCCTCATAGTCCATAGCATCCTCCTTGTGACCATCCACACGCAGGAAGAACTCACTGGGGACATGAACCATTTTGCCATTGCAGTCTTGGTACTCAGTAGGCAGAACAGCCACGGGGCTGATGCTGAGCGAGTGGCGCATGGGGGGCAACTGGAGCAGCTCTGGTAAGTCCAGGGAGCTGCGGTAGTCCAGGGACTCTGCCCGGCGGTGCAGCGAGGGTCTGCTTACTGTGCTGGACTTGGCATCATCAGAGTCATCATCTGTGCTGCCCTTCCCCTCTCCAGAGAGCAGGGATTCCCTTTCTCCTGACTGGCTCTTCTTCTTAAGGCTTGGGGCTCTGCCCAGGCTATTCCAGCTTGAGCGTCGGCTTCCCCAGTTGCTGCTGGTGCCCCAGTTGGTGCAAGGGGAACTGCGGAGGCTGGACTGAGAGAGAAGAAAGACATTTGAGGGTTTGTTTGCAGGAGAAAGCCAAAGCATATGGCATTTTGAAGACCCTTCTTGTTGCAAGCCATGTCTTTCCCTTCCAACTTTCCTCCCTGCTCTGATTTCATCATGCCTTGAGATGGGAGCCAAGTACCCAGCTAAGCACACACTGAAGGTGCTCTGAGCTACACTTGTAGCACAGATCCAACCCTCTGTGCTGTGTGACCTGTCCTGGCAACATGAATTGCACATAAAAACTGAACGCAGAGACACTACTGCTGAAGTGGCATTTTCTTTCCTCATGTCTAAGTGGTTTTAGCCCACGGCTTCCCTGGCTTCCAAAGAGGTTCTGCTACCTGGCATCCAAATGTCTGTTGGAAATTGTGCCCCTATATGCATTACTTTCTCTTCAATTTGCTGCATAGGAGATGGAAAAATGCTTCCCTTACAAGTTCCTGGCACTGATCAATGTGTCAGGGCTCTTTGGCTGACAGGTAGTTGCCAGGATGAGAGCACTTCAGATCAGAGCAGAAAAGCTAGAAGGAAAGCTCTTTTTCCCTCCATGGCTTCCTCCCAGCATAAAATGAGGCAAACTGCCTTCCTCTTCCTGCTCAGTGCTGGCCAGTTCTCTGACTGCTTCATCATCCTTTGGCTGGTGGCACTGATGCGCTCTCAGAGAAAGGATTCAAATGATGAACAACTCTCTCCAGCAACTCACAATTCCATGAAACCCCAAGGCAAACAACAGTCATCTCTATTTTCTTTTCAAAAGCATTACCTTGACTAAGCAGCTTACCAAAGGGGATAGTGGCTCTGTCTCTGCGTGAAGTGCTTTCACAGTCCGCTGCCTTGATTTGAACATGATATTGCAGTTACAGAGCAGAGGAATGGGAGAGATAAGCAGCAGCAAAAATCCACTTTGTCTATTAACTCTCCTCCCTCTGTTTTCGTAGAGCTGCCCTCCTGCTTCCCTGTTGCAGGCAAAATGCAACCAGTTGCCAAAGCAGTCAGCAGATCTCTGCTGCATGAGCTGTGCCTAGCAGGAGTCGGTCATCTCATACCTCTGTTTCCCCTTCAATAGGGCTATTGTACTGTAACTGGAGCTCAGCTGCTGTGTTGGTAAGGACAAATGCTTCATTTCCCTTAACACAAGATGGATTCAAGATGCAACCCTGAAATACTGTGAGGGGAAACAGGCTCACAGGAACACCTGACAGCTTTTCTAAGACACCACAAAATGGCCAGCAGGGAAAAGATGCCTGCTCCTCCTCAGAGGGGTTTGCTGGAATTACTGCATAAGCTTAAGGCTTGTTTCAGGCTGTCTCTCTCTTACGTGGCTTGGCATGGACTTCCAACTTGATACTAGGCAGGAAAACATGGAACCCCAGTACATTCCCATCTCCCCTTTTCATATACTCACTGTGCTTGATGGTTACATTGTCACTATCCTGCCCCAGCACAGCACACCCATTCATTTCACCCTCTTGTGTCTGCTCTTCTCCTGCCTTTAAACATCCTTCTCACCTCTATCACCATCCTTTTGATTTTCCAGCAACACATGTGCACATCATCTGTGCAGCTTGCAGGCACTTCAGGGAGAGCTGTTAGCAACAGGAACCTACCAAGGACTTCTGGTCGTAGCTCAAGGGTTCTAGGGAAGCGTTACTCCCTCTTCTTGATTCCACAAAAGTGTGCACTGAATCCATGTGTGGGGAACACTTTGGTGTGGGCATTGGTGTGGCAGCAGTGCGCATGATGATAGGAGGGGGCATGCTTCCCCTGCCCTCCAGGTGTCCATTTGGGGTGACAGCAAGTGAGTACATCTTCATCTCTGGAGAGAAAGGGAGAGAGAAGAGATGAATGCTCAGACGCAGAAATGACTCTTCTAAATCAACACTGTTCCTTGGGTTTTCTTGAAACTCTGCCAAATGGATATGGAACATTGTGGGCAATAAGGTCACTCTCATCACATTGAAAGGCATAAGGTAAGTATCGTAACTTTTAAAGAGGCCTTCAGTCCTGCCTGGACTTGAAACCCATTGTGCCCTTGAGCTGCTTTTGCTCACTGTTTATTGGGATTTAGAGAGTGGAGTTACAGTTTGGGTGAGAGTTTCCAGGGAAAGGATATAGAAGGCTGGCAAAATTCACCCTGGGAAGTTTCTCTCTTCTCCTTGTCATATAGCCTTGCACAGAGATTTTTATGTAGTTCTGATGCACCCCAAGTTCCTTCATGGGGAAGGCACTAAGGGAACATTAGTCATTGCCTTTAGTCATCTGTTCAGGGGACAGGAAATGGAAGTTGCTTTTACACATCCATTTATCTAGAAGGATAAACCTCCTGTAACACAGAAACCTAATGGTACAACTTGTGGTAATTGCAGAAAGCATCTATTTTAGCTGTATGGCAACTACAGGCTGCAAAAATGGCATTCGCACTGAAGACAAACCAGACTTAACACCTCCAGTGCCATAATACTCAAAACCAAAAGACTAATCTCAAACACAAATCTAAAGTTGACCCAGCTCCTGTTTTACTGGATTGAGCAGGTTGTGGTTTAATAACTTCAGTGTCAGTCTTAAGGAAGGGGAAGAATGGGAGCGTCCATGCCAAACAGGAGGGAAGTACAAATCAACAGTGAGAAATCCAAGTGAGTGCATTACCCCTGCTCTTTTTCTTCCATTGGCTGCTTTTGTAACTTACTGTGCTTCTATTGTATCATCTGTTTTGTTGCTGGCTTGGGCACAAATACCTGATCTGCACTACAGAAGTCTGTGGGAACACTGCCATCCACTTTGAGGGCTGGAAGATCCAGCTCAAAATGTGCTAATCTGCAATACATGTTCCTCTTGCCAGAGTATCTATTTACAGACCAACAGCATTATGATAGAATTGTTAATGGCTTCATGCTGTTTAGTCACTGGTTGGCACTTATGAGGCTCAAGGAGACACCCAGTTACTCATGGAAGTTTGGATGATGGCAAGTTCAGCCCTGTCTTTTATTCCTGTATTACCTGAGGTGACAATCACAGGATATGGTTGGCTTTCTGGGCTGCAAGCGATATTTCTTTCTGCTAGAACTCTCTTCTTACTTGAAGCTGCTCAGCAAATAGTTGCTGCAAAACTGGCACACAGCTGGTGCTGTGTGTTCCTTGCCAGCTGTTTGCAATGGCCATCCATTTGGTCCCTTGTATTTGGAATTTGTTGCTTCATCTGCAGGCTAAGCAGCTCCATCACTTTGCTGTGATCCAGCTCTTTCTCAGCTTCCCCAACAAATTACTTCTGCCCCTTTCTCGGCTGAATTCCATCTGTTCACCACAATCGATATAATTTCCTTAACTAAAACGAATTCTGGTTTAGAAGCACTTAAAGTAATTCTAACAAGAGCCCAAACTGAGAATCAAAGTACAGAGAAGCTAAACTGGCTCCTGTTCACCATCAATACTATTCAGTCTGTGATCCCTTCCTGTCCCTTATCTGGTTGCAAACTCTACAAAGTGAAGGCTGTTACCTACCCTTGCATGTTCATAGTACAATTGGCCTTACCTCAAATCAATTGCCAGGCCCTCCTGTAACACAAATGAACAGCAACATTCCCATCAATCAAACCTCACCTAAATGCATTTGTATGAGAAACCAAAAATAACAGATGGGAACATGATCGATTAGAAAAGCTGCTGAGTTGTGTGTGACTATTGCTGTCAGCAAAGCATTCTGTGGGGATGATACAGGAGGAATGAGGAGACATAGCTAAATATTGCAGTGTCATTTAAATTAGAAAAACAGCTGTTTAAAGGAAATCTCCACGCTCATTTAGCTTCCCTACACTTTTTGCACATTAAAAGCTGCTCTCTTAACACAGCTATTAGACCTACTGCCAAATAAAATGAATTCTTCCATTTTTCCCTATTGATGCCTGTGGAAGCAGAGTTTCACCTCTCAGATTCCCAGAAAAACGTAGAGACAAAACCCTACCTGTTGCTCGGAGGTCTTTTAGCTTCTCAAAATCATCATCAAAGTTGGCAGAGGTCTTGTCCTCATCTGTGTCTGACCTATTGGCATCACCCTGCAGACAGAAGGATAATTAACAGACCTGCTTCATTTAAGCTTCAGCACAAAGGCCATTTGGGTTACTTGACAGTTTAGAGATCACTCAGCTCCCCATGGTCATTTAAAGTGTGGCCACAAGAACCAGGAGGGCAGAATGCCAAATTCCCTCTGACACTCTGTAGGGAATGATCCCCTCTTCTTGTTTTGATTCATTTTCATACTTGGACAGAAAGCATGATGTTGTGATTGTAACTCCTGCTCTTGCAATGCCGTTGCATTTCCTACATTGTACAGTGTATCCCAGGGAGAACATGAAAGTGCAGCTAAGAAAAACTGGCATTGCGAGGTTCTGTATTTGCACTCTCCATGATCTCAGCTGTGAGCACTTAGGTTTTAATGTCAACGAATGGTGAAGGGCTTTTCTTCTTTACTTGACAGCACTCTAAAGTTGACTTAGAGCTGAAAACCCAGTCCTGATTTGGTTTCTTCATGCTGGCTGGCAATGGGGATTGTATTGGGAAATCTCTTGGCAACACTGAAGCTAAGGCAGAAGGGAATGAGGCCAGCTTGCCTGGCAGCACAGCATCATCTCAGGACAGACAGCAGGCAAGCACTCTCAGAATGTCTTTTCTCTTGGAAGTCCAGTTATTTTTCCTTTCCACATCTACTTCTGCTACCACAAATGATCAGCCTAAATGACATACTAAGCCTGGGACAGAAGAGCTATGGACAGGTTCTCCTCTGCTGGAGCAGATCTGCAGAGAGGAGAGGTTCCAGCAAGCTGTCAGCATGACTCTGGCTTGATCCATTGAGACTGCAGGAAAGCTGTGCAAATTGAGAGCAAATGGTTGGATTAAAGCAGCTGATCCCCAAAAAGGAGCACAGCTCCTCAATGATGCTTGAACAAATCACCAGGGTTCCTAGAGACATGGTGCTGAAGTGGCAGCGAACTTTGTTTCAGCTCTGATATATCACTAACTGGTGCAGCTAGCCAGGGTGACTGGAAGGCTTAAGCTCCCTTAGTCATCTTCTCTGGTTTGGAACAGAAGCACTAGTGCAGAGTAGATGAAAGATCTGCATAGTTTTGGAAGGTTTCTCTGCTTTTCTATGCTCTGGCATAGATTTCAAATGACATGGGAACAATGTAAGCACAAATATGCAATTATGGTCCTGTTTGAAGTCTGGCTGCTTGTTGTACTAAGCACAAATGTACTAGAAATGGTTTTGTGGACATTTAAGCCTATTCTGTTCTAGGGATCCTCCTGCCAAACTTGCTCCACAGGCAGATCAGAACCTGAGATCAAGCTGAGACTGTATACTGTGGTTCACAGTTCAATTTGTAATGTCCTTTTTGAGATGCTGTTGATGGTTTAGAGCTTGGAGCAGATCAAATGCGAACCCTCTTAGCTGCAAAAGCCTCTCAGGAGTCACTCTCCATGTGAGTAAAAGAAACACCTAAGGAAAGGGAGAAGTGCACCTCAGTGTCTTCTAGAACTTCTAAGAGCATCACTCCATGCAAAGACAAAGTAAAAAAAGGTCAAAACAAGGATTTCTGCCATATTCCCAGCATCCCAACAGAACCAGGCAAAAGAAAACCCAGCTCCATTGATACTTCTTTCTGGGAGCTGCCCAAGGAGACTGTAAACATCTTTGGTTTACAACTAAGCTAAGTTAGACATTTAGAAGTGCCACACTTGAACTGAACCCTGGTAGCTGAAATACAGCCCTGAGAAGGGTTTTCTGTAGCACAGCTAATACCTCACTATGAGACAACTGACAAAGCCCATAAGCTTGATGGCAAGATTTATAATAAATGGAAGTGGAGGACAAAAATGGCCCTGCAAGTATCATGGCTGTGGTTGCTGGCCTTTTCAGAGGCAGCAGTGAGTGAATAATACAAGCTTTGAAAACTACTGCTTACACACGGTTAAATCATGGGCTGTAACAGCTCCAAAAGGAGCCATAAAGCTTGAGCAAGAAAACGACAGCTATTGAGCAAGGTCTGTAATCATACACTCAGAGGGTACTGCACGTGGCTGCTCATTTCTGCCTTCACATTAGCAGGTGATCCAACCTCCAAGAGGGCAAGCAAGGAATGGGATCTGTACTGTACAGAGACCTGCAAGCTGCCAGGTTGCAGAGAGGAGAGAACTTTCTTCTGCCTTAAAGCAAACAGGAAAGGATGCAAACTGCTGGATGAGGGCTCTCTGTGACTAAATGTAGGATTGCTTGAGCAGGAGCTCAAGCTGACAGTTTCCAGTTGGCTGGGTCACACACAGATTGCTTATTGTCTGTTTGGATATCTCTGGGTTGTCCTCCTTTTACCCCCACATTTGCTGGTTGGTGGAATCTGAGGGTATCTGACATATCTGGACACTGAATACTCTGAGCTGCCATATGGCTTATGGTATGTTAAGCACATGTATTGGTTCTTTCTGCATTGGGTTTAAGAACACCTATTACTTTAGCGCATCTTTAGTCCACTACAGCCTGTGTCATTTTCTAGCAGGATTGAGTCTGAGCATAACCACTCTAAATACAGCTATAATGCTCCTAGCAGAAAATCCTTTCTAGGCTGGAAGATGGCAACTACTGCAGAGCCTGTACAAATAGTGGCAACTCCTTTGCTTTGGTCTTACTCGGTTGGCAGCCAAAATGTCCATCTCCATCTGCCTCAGGCTGCACTAGAACCAGATGTAAAGGTGCTACAGTATCCAGAGTAAAGTTGGGAGATATTGAGATCAGTGACACTGAGAAAATGACAGCAATCTGGGAAGAAGCAGCGTCAGCACAAGCTCCAGTCACCCACACATGGAATACAGACTTGCTCTCGGAAAAAGACCTTGTCTTCCTGGCAAGCTGTGTTGGATCTTCAGGGCATGGAACGCATTGTACAAGACATTAAAATGCCCACTAATGCAGTGCAGAGCTGTTCATTTTGAAAGCAATGAGCTTTGTGTCTTCTTCTACTTGTGTCTTCTCTGTGTATGCAGGTGGCACCACCTTCAGCATCCATGAAACCACTGTGAGTGATATAGAGCAGGATTGCTATTTCCATACTGGGGCTTGGCTCCTCTTGTTTCAATTAGTTTTCCTCTGTTAGTGCTGTGAAGAACCTAGAGGGATGTGCTAATAAGGAATCTCTACATACATCCTTGAAAGACATAAATGTGACTGTGTTGGCTTGAAGGAATTTTTGGTCTATGAATATTTCAATTCTATTCCATGGTCAGTGAAGTTTGGTCTGAATGTGATGAGGTTGGTTTAAGTGTGATCTAAACCCTGCAGATGAGAGCACAACACCGATTCTGGGGAAAAAATAACAAGTGGAAGTAAAATATCCTATAAAGATGGTTTCTTTCTCCTCTTTCCCTTGGGAGCCAAAGCAGTGAAAACTGAAGCCATTTTCTCATTTCCTTTCTGAGTCTGTGTCTCTGAAGCCAATCTGGCACTGAGCAAACTAGCCTTTCTTAATGGTTGAGGAAATAAAGAAGAAATAAGTAATAAAATCCCAAAGCATGATGTAACCCCCCTTTGATGCCACTATTCTCTGCTTTAACAGGGACTGGCTGAGTTTTGCTAAGTCTCACAATCACTTCCAGTTTCTGCATAATGTATATATGCACACACATTGTTACATTTATGACCAAACCAGATCATCCTCAGTTTAAATGTCCCCCAAATGGACTTGCTGTGATCTGAAAGGAAGATGAAGAAGAGGAGGACAGGGCAGGGAATGGCTGGTTTCACTCTCTCAGGATGCTTAAAGCAAATCTGGAAGGGATTTGCCAGTGGGGAGGAAAACTTATGAGGCTGTAGGGCCCCCCACTCACACCAGTACTATAGTACTTACACCAGTCATAGCAGTGGGAGCTGCTGCTCTGGATCATGTGGCACAAGATAGCCTGCACAGCTGCTGACGTTCGTGCTTAGTTCACATCAGGACATGGCATATCATATCTCTAATTCTTTCCATGTGAGATGAGATGCTGCAGTTTATCCTAAATTCCCTGCTCACTGACCTGATACTGACTTTATTTTCAGGTACAAGTAAAAATCTTTTAGCATTTCCATGCTCTTCATCATCCAAAGTATCTCAGACTTTAATGCTTGTAGGCTTGCAATACAGCTTTTCAACAGCTGGGCAACTAGCCTCAAATAACACATAAGGAACAGAGTCACAGGTAAAGGCTTTGTCTGAGAACCAGTTCACATCATACTTTGGTCCCCATGACTAGCCCTGGCTACAATGAAGGCTTGACGCCCACCATAATGAAACACAAAACACAGGACATGGGGGAGATTTGGTAAGTTAAACCAATCCTAAATAATTTCCTTTAGGCCACACAACAGATCCTGCAGCAGATCAACCAAAGTGTTGGTCTTCAAGTCCCATGCTAAGTCCAGTGTGTCTTATCTGCAAAGAGAGATTCACAAGAGCTTCACATGCTCACACAGCTCATCTACATTCCTCAAGCTTACGTTCAGGGCTGCTTGATGGCTAGACATTTGTACTGACATGCATTCATCCCTATACGCTCACCTACACGTGTCTCAGTGCTCTCCCTCCTTCTGCTCACATTTCTTACCTCTGCCTGGAAGCCTTCTACCAGGATGGCAACAAGAAGGTTGAAGAGCACATAATTGCCAAAGGTCATCAGGGCTACAAAGTAGAGGGCTGCCCATGAGGATGTAGATGCCATCCCATTGTACAGGACCACGTTCCAATCCTCTTGAGTCAGGATCTGCAAAGAGGTGAAGGGAAAAACTCTCTAATTACTCCACTTCTCTCATACACAGCAGATGCATTCAAATACTGACTCATCCATTTTTGACTCTTCTTCTGGCCTTTCCAAAGCAAAAGCAGTAACAGGTCTCATGAAGAGAGACATTAAAACATTCCTCTATTTAGATCTTTGCATGTGAGAATTGTCTTCTGGCCAAAATTCCCCTCTCTGCAGGAAGATCTAGTACACTGCTGTCCATAGACATGACTAGTTCAGATCCTAGATAGGGTAGCATAAAAGATGTGCTGGTACAAATCCTATGATTTGGTGGTGGTAATGCCTCCTTTTGATAACCATCAGAAGATAAAAGACCTGAGGCCAGAGCTGTTATCTCCTTTTGTGTTGTTGTTTATAAGGTATCTGGAGCAGAAGGAAAGGGTAAAGGACATGATATTTGATGAGAAAAATGACACTGGGTGGCTCAAGAAACTCAGGGATGCAAAGTGCTTTTCATTAGATAAAAGCATTAACAAGCTGGGCAAAAACTCCATATATCTTTACAAAGCCTTGCTCCAAGGGACCTTCCTCAGAGATTCCCACTTTTCTGAAGCTCAAAAATCCTGGGACCTAAGAGAAATGGATAACAGATTCATGCTCCAAATCAATTCACGCTTACAATGAAATGGCCTCCAACCCTCCTAAAAAAGAGGCAGCTCTGGGGTAGGACTGAGTCGTGCCACTCACTAACCCTCATGGGATGCAGGACTGAGCCCTTGTGCTCAGAGCCAGCTCCATTTCCCAAGGACTGTTACAGTAAATGCAGAAATCTATATTGATGTTGGTAAAAGAAAAATGTGGAGCTGTGGGACTAATGCAGATTTTTGCCTTGCTCCTTTGTAAGAAGCAAAACTTTGTCAGATGTTTTATTCTTCACAGTGAAGACTCAGGACTGGTTTCTACCTTAAGTGATATTGTGGTAAACATCTACTCTACCTTCAGAAACATAGCTTAACACTGCACCATTGTGCTCCATTTGCTGCACTTGGGCTCTGTAGCCTGAGCCTTTCAAAAGAAAAGACTAATCTTTACATTTAGGATGTCTTGGAAATAGCAGCTTATTGCTCCAGTGTGGAATATGCCAGTAATTTCAAGCACAGAACAGATTTTGTTTGCAGAAGAAACATGACTTCTTTCTATAAAGAAGCTCCCAGCATATAGAGCCAGCACCTCCAGCTCTGAAGCTGTGACAGTATCTGTCACTCCCAGTTAGATGAAATTGTAAAGTACATTTTTAGGGGATGAAGGCAAGTAAGGGGACACGAGACCTATAGTATAGAACAGCAGACTGGGGGTCTGATCTGACTGACTCTATGAAGGACAAGAAGGTGGATTTTCAGGCTTTCTTAGACTTCACTTTTACTGACAACAGATATGCACAGTGCTGATTTTGCTTCTCTATCAGAGTTTATAGAGACCAGCTAACTTAGAAACACAATCACCTTACTCTATTAACTCCGCAGTGCCATTTCAGGCCAAATTTGACACTTACTGGAATAGTTTTCCTTAAAAAAGTAAACTCACTCATCCAGGTGGTCACACAGAAACTTCCCAGAGGACCCAGAGCTTACCTGAAATACGGTCACAATGGCCCAAAGTAAGGAATCGAAATTCTTTCGATCTGGAACTGTGTCTCCTGTATCAGTTTTCAGGCTGAACTTGCATCCAAAAAGATGCATGCCAAGGATGCTAGGGTGGGAAAAAAGAAGAAACACATTATTATGTGAAATATGGTTGCAGGGAGGATTGCAATGATTATTTTGGACACTTTTCTGCTACCAATGTTTTGTGTGCCGGTGGTATGTCCCAGGAAGAAACTGATCAAACCCTGCCATGTGGTTGTTCTGCGTTACATTTCAACTATCTACACTGAAGTTAAATCAGGGATCTCCTTTGTCTAGAAAATGACAAATCATACTGCCAGCTTCCTAATCCAACTGGTTTCCTAGAACAGGATACTGAGGGGCATTACAGGGTCAAACAGACAGAAGTCTTGGAGTCTGTACAACATCCATCTCAAATGTAACAGTACTGGAGTCCAGTTACTAACAGCTTCCTGAGACACAGCTAAACGAGCCTCCCAGGAATTCCAGAGGAAATGCTGCCTGTTTGTGTGCTTCATTCATCTATGGAATTACAGTACCACATGCAAAACTGAGACTGAAAAGTCTGTTGAGTGTCTGCTTGTCAGTCTATTGTGAGCACTTCTGTCACGTAGGCAGCCTAGCAAACACAGTGTATTGTTACTCTGGTCTACATACTACTTAAGCAAGCTGAACTGAAGAGCAGCTGCAGCCTCTGGTACCTGAAGATGAAGATGAAGAGCATGAGCAACATGCAGAAGGTGGCTACATTGTCCATTGTCTTCATCAAGACCACGAGCTGGCGACGGAGGGCGGGCATGAAGCGCACCAGTTTCAGCACGCGAAGCAGCCGAAAGGTTCGTAGCACAGAGAGGCCTCCATCCGACTGACCAATGATTTCCCACACGCTGCAGGAACACCATAAGGACAAAAGCTAGAAGCAGCAGTTCTCTATTGTGAAAGTTTTGGGCAGGCTGTTTTTTTACAGGATGTCACACACCAGAAGACCTAAAGGGGTAGTTTATTTGCCACCTTCTTTCTTGCTTCTGAAAAACACCTTCACTTCCCACTTGTGCAGATCCACATGCACATGAATAACCTCCATCCTTTACAGCTAGTTTCTTGAGTCTTTAATTCCCTTGCTTTCTGTGACTCTTTACAGCACAGCATGTCTCCTGCTGGTCTACATCACTACAATCTGTCACAAAAAGTGGATCACAGTTTTGTACCAAGCTTATTTCCAGAGGATTTTACATTTGTCAGGGTGTGTTGGTTTGATCAAGCTATAGACTGGCTTTTGCTCTGGGCCTCTATTGCTTCTTATTTCTCTGAATCAAAGGGATGGACAAACTGAAGCTATCCTGGTTTATAACTTCTGTGTCTCCCTTGACTTCTCAGCCCCAAATTACTGATCAAGGGGTGAAGAGCACCCCCAGAAAGAATCTCAGCACAAAGGGATGCTGCACAAGCTTCTCAGCCACATGATTTGACATTCCCAGTTTACACTGGTATTGTTCCCCTGGAGAGGACAGCAGAACTGTGCCCTCTCCTACCCTTCTGCTTGTCCTATTCTGGCCTGAGTTATATGTTAACTCAGGAGAGGGAAGGCACGCTTCTGGAATAGGGACACTCACAGCACTCCTTTCCCAGGACCAGCCATTCTGCACTTCAGTGGAAAAGTGACCACAGTGCCAGATGTGTAGCATAAATAGACTTTGTTCTCCATCTGCCAGGCCCATTTACTTTGGACAGGCCTTCTAATGACAGAAATCTGAAAGGCCAGGATAATTATAGCACATTATAGGCACTGAGCCTTGGATTAGCACATGCCGCATCATTCCTGTTCCCCATCCCACTCCCCAACTGGTCTGAGCCCTTGGGAGACAAGTCACAGTGGAGGAAGAACTGGGATGACTGACCTGATGACAACTATGATCCCATCAAAGATGTTGTATGGGTTCTTGATGTAGCCAAAGAGGCCAAAGGCAAGGAGTTTCAGGAGCATCTCCAGGGCAAACATGCTTGTGAAGACGATGTTACTGATCTCCAAGGCATTGGTCAATTCATCTGGCTATAGGGCAAAAAAGCAACATGGTTAAACAGATGCACAGAGAGCCACAGAGACAGATTAAATGTCTGAGAGGAACAGCAGAAAAGCTTCGTGGAAAAGCTCTGTGGGTCTTGTTGGAAACACAGAGTCTATGCCCATTTCTGGAGGAGTTGGGGAACAATACCAGGGAAAGTCAGTAGAATCCAACAGTTTTATTCCCCTTGAGGTATTTATTGCCCTTGTCTTGCCTAAGAGTGGATACAGCTTTAATACAAGAGCTGAGTTTTCCATCATAAGCACCAAGTTACCTTGTGCTATGATCTCGCTTTCCAGACAGGTCCCAAGACTTCCATTCCTGGGAAGTGCAGGAATATCTGCCCAGCACCCAGGCTCCAAACCATGGCACAGCAAAAGGAGGGATGGGGTTTGCTCACTTACTGGAGCTGCTCCCTCACACAGCAGCAGGCAGTGTGCATTTCTAATGCTCAAGGCCTCTTTCTTTGCAAAAGAAAATGAGCCTTTTTCATTTCCTCAGTGTAACAATATTGTCTAGGAAAAAAGGTGTTATATTCATATCTGACTCATCTCCTGACTGATAATAGCTTCTTTTATTCCCCATCCATCATCTGACACTTTCCTAAAAGATAGCAGTCTCTTTGGGATGTTGTTGCGTTATTTGAGGCTCTGAAGGGGAAGACTATTGTAGTACTATGGCACAGCCATATTTAACTCCATGCTCTGCAAACTGGATCCTTGGTGACTGAAGGGGAAGGTGAAAGAGTTAACTAGAATACAGGAAGAGCCCACATATCCCCTACTATCGGCAGTGACAGTCTGTGGGCTGCTAATGAACCATCATTCATGGGCTAAATTACTTTATGCAGTAGGCTGTCTTCTGCTCAACCATTTATCCAGGAGAAAGAGCACTAAGAGCCTCAGTCCTCATGATTATAACCCATATATGCTAATTAGTAAGGGACACCAGGGAAAGGACTGTGCAATTTTCAGTTCCTTGGTCTCTAGCAAGAAGGGGTTCAGATGGGACATGGCACACCTCAACATGATCATCAGGCTGCCCTCCTCACACCTCCCTTGTTGCAGGGACAGCAATTCCCTAATGATCATCAGTGCTCGCCATCCTATTCCCTTCCCTGATGATGCCAAAACAACCTGAGCAGTGAAAATATGTCTAAGAAAAGGACTGTTGTAGGATGGCATCTAAGAATCATAGAATAGTTAGGGCTGGAAAGGACCTTAAGATCATTCAGTTCCAACCCCCCTGCAATGGGCAGGGACACCTCACACTAAACCATGCCACCCAAGGCTATGTCCATTCCTGCCTTGAACACTGCTAGTGATGGAGCATTCACAACTTCCCTGGGTAACCCATTGCAGTGCCTCACCACCCTTACAGTAAAGAATTTCTTCCTCATATCCAATCTAAACTTCCCCTGTTTAAGTTTGAATCCATTACCCCTTGTCCTATTACTAAGTAGCTCCTCAGCAGAGCCTGAAATAGCCTTGTGGGTTCCCAGTGCCTTTCCTGCTGTAAGGACAGTGGTGATGGAATGTCACACTCACAGTGCACTAAGCTGCTTGTGAGGAGCAGCACACGGCTGGAGTGTTTGGTATCCCTTCAGTCGGGTTTATACCAAGGAATTCTTGACAAGAAGCAAAATAACTCACTCAATCCTTGCATCCCTCCAGGCAGCAGCCTGAGGGCTCCTTGGGACAGGATGCTCATGGCAGCCTGAGGATGGTTCTTTAGCATGGTGAGGCTAGGAATTGAATGTTACAAATATCAGCAATGAAGATGCAGCTTGGGCAGTCCCTGATGAAGAGTCCCTCTTCAACATCCTTGTAGGCTCCCTTCAGATACCAGAAGCTGCTCTAAGGACTCCATGCAGCTTCTCTTCTCCAGGCTGAGCAGCCCCAAATTTCCCAGTCTATATCCATATGGGAGGTGCTCCAGCCCCTGATCATCTTTGTTGCCTCCTCTGGACTTGCTCTAACAGTTCCATGTTCTTCTTATGTTGAGAATTATCCTTTAATGATCATATTTGGTGTGAGGCAGAACTGATTTGATGACAAGGACTGCTGTAAGGTGAGATGTGTGGAGCACATGTGTGGATCCCGAGGCAGGATCCAAGGATGGACAGCCCTGCATGCTGATAAGGCTGCTGCTGGGAGCTTTTGTGTTATTAGAGTGGAAGCTGACCAGCAGATGAGCCAAGCATCCAGTGCTAGAGCCTTCAAATGTCACCACCTTCTTTCAACAACTGGAGCCTTGAAACAGCTTGCCACAGAGTTGTGTATGGTGCATAGAACATTGTGTTGCTGAGAGCACAGTTCATTTCCCACTTCTCTCCCTCCCTGACGAGCAAAGATTTAGGAGGGTCAAGGAAGAGACACTTGAAGACAAGACAGATTTGGCCATTCCCCTTTAGTCAGCCACTAGGAGACACTGTTGGTTTGTTCAAATTTAAACCAAAGCAGGATTTTTTCCAGGAGTGGTTTTTTTTTCCCAGGAAAAAACACAAAAATGTTGATTTGCTGAACACAAAACTTTTCATGGTAAGGATTATTTTTGTCAAACTTCCTGGCTGGAAGAAAATGAAGTTGCAACAAAGCTTGAAAATTGCTGCAGTGTCTTGTTTTGACCTTCTCCAAAAACGAAACTTCAGGCTTTTTGCTTGAGATGTGGTTGTGTCAGAAAATGCAACTTCCTTTCTAGCAAGCAATGATGAATCAACAAAGGTTGGCATCAAAATGATGCACTTCCAAGAAGGCAGCTCTAAACTGGTATTATTTGCTTTTTGCCAAATACCTTTGCAAACATGAACAACACTGACAGGGAAACTACTCACCCATCATAAGGCTCCAAACAGCATCAGTGAAAACTTCCTTTTCAAAGGACAGTGAGGGAGCAAAACCCTCATCAGCTATGGGTATCTCTGCATCTTTTCCTGCTGTGATGATCGACCTTTACATTGGTCCAGGGTTTCAGAAACAGGTCAGGCTAAATGGAGAATGGCCAAAAGGCAGCCAGGTGGCATTACATGAGGCTACAAGCCACTCAGGAATGGTGGGCAATGGTGTCCTGCTGGTACAAGGATCCTCAGTGCCAGAAGCGGAGGCTGGAATGGGAACTGCCATGCTGCAGATAGTCAGCAGAAACAAGCACAGAGAGTGGTTTAACCCCCAGGTCCCACTGGTGGGTTCCAGGCAACACTTAAAAAGGTTCAGATCCGAGTACAAATGTTACAGATTTCAGATTCCAATGAATCCTTTGGCTGCAGCAGTAAGTTTCCCATCATTTGAGAGAAGAGCAGAAACTGTACGGGATCCATTTGTAAGACTTCCATATCCCTGAAATGAGCTTAAGCTAATAGCCTTGACTCCAGGCAAAACATGTCCCAAGAAAGCACAACCACCTCTGCTCACTTTGAAGGCTGTATTTATGCTGCGGGATATTTCAGCAATTCAAACCCATGTGTTTATTAGGGACAAACCTCAAACTTTTCAACAGTTCATTCTGAGTTCAGATAAACAGACAAAAAAATCCTTTTCTGAACAGCTTAGGTCTGAAAACCTCGGCAGATGAAGCTCTGAGAATCTGACACTTCTGGTTGCAGCAAGATGCAGCACAAGCCCGGAGCCTTCCTGGAATCAGGAGAAATTCAATAAGAAAAACCCATAATGGTCAAATTATTGATGGCTCGCTCCAAGAAGAGGATAAAGAACAGGAGTAGGATTTGCATTCTGAGATTCTCTTTGTGCAAGTGAATTACTGCAGCTCTTCAAGGATAGGTCTTTGTGCCTCTCTTTCCTCTCGTCTGATTTCTACCTTGCCTCTCGATTGCTGTGTCCACAACCACCTATTGTATACAGCTTAGGCTCAAGCACCGACAGGATAGCACCAAGCTTTGCTTAGGGCACCTTTTTGCTCTGATACTGAAATCGTACCTGCATTGCACTGGAGGAAGGGCTGTTAGACACCTGGTCCCTCCTGCTGAATGAAGAGGGGAGGAAGCTTTCAGAATCAAAGATGTGCTTTGCTTCAGAAATGCCCCCCTCCAAGGCCAAAGCAGCCAGTCTGACTCCTCCTGAACCGGGAGCACCGAGGCTGGCAGAAACACAGAGGAGTGGTAAACAAATCCAGAACATTTAGTCTCATAAACATCCTTTGCACTTGGGTTGTTTTTTTCTCTCCAGTCCTGGGTCTAAAGCTGTCAATGGGATTTGGAGCACTTGTTTATGTTGGCCTTTCTGCTTTATAGTTTTAAGTTTGCTCTGCAGAGACTGACTGGGATGAAGAGACATAATGAACTGTCAACTCCTGCTTTGCTTCCGGGTACTCCGTATTTTCTCTCTTCAGCCCAGTTTTGAGAGACCGTAGTTTTCAAGTTGCCAGTTATTCCATTGCGAGGGATTTCACCTGTCTGCAGGCTCTGGAATCATCCCCATTTCTCAGCTTAAAAATCCAAAGGGAATGCATGAGAGAGGCAGGGAGAAGGAATTCAGGATAATTATAATGAGATGGAAGAGGGAGGCAACACCAAACCCACACAACTTTTTAGATGAATAAACCCAAACCATAGCAATCAGTGCAGCACCAGACAACTTGCGCAGCAATAAGCAACTAAGAGGTTGCAAAGGCATTTGCAAGCTGTGCCCAAGGACTAAAGAATGAACTCCTGATACTTCCTAGCAAAGAACAAGTACCAGTGATGCACAGAACACCAGAAGGAGCAGATCTCACTTCAAGGACTTATTCTCCCTTGGGACTTGTCACATTCTGCTCCTGTTTCTAAATACAAGCTCCTGCCTTCCAGAGGCCAGGCAGTGGTGTCAGCTCTGGCTCTGCCTGATCTGTTGGAATGGGGTGCAAAGGTTCTGCTCCACCTTATTGAAAGGAAACCTAATTATGGTGATTTTAAGATCTACTTCACACATTCTATAATACACAGGTGGTACCAAGATGCCTGCAACCTCAGTCATGATGTCACCAGCTTCAAAAAGGCAACAGTTCCACAAAACTATGCAAAGGGCTGCCAATCAACCACAGTACAATTCTCCTCTCACAGTGGTGGGGGCAGACAGTGCCTCTTGGCAGCACAGCATCACACTTCACTCCTTTATCTTGTGATGAACATCCGTGCTCACTCATCTGAGAGGGGAATCAAGACACTGAAACCAGTAGTCCACCCCAGCCACAAGATCAGCATCCAGAAGCCCTTTGCATCTCCAGTGTAAAGCTGTGGAGCCATACTTGGGTGAGCTTTTCATCTATGGAGTGAGAGTAAAGCCCTCTTGCTTTATGCACTGAGCATAGAGCCTCCTGCATAACTAATCTGTTTAACTGATGAATTACTGGGCTCCATACTCTATTTGTAGGGTCTACATGCCACTGTGAAAGCCAGTGTTCTGGAACAGATTAAAGAGATGCTTTGGGAGGGATCAGACCTTTTTAATGAGAAATATTGTCCAGAAATGGTGGAAAATGGCTTAAATGAGGTTGAAGCAGTGGTACCACAGGAAGGGAGCAAATCAATGGAATTGCTAAGAGAGCTCAGAATTACAAAATATTCCTCTTCTTCAAAAAAGCTAGGACATGTATGGAATGAGTGTGCAACACTGACACCACAGGCAGGCTCCACTGTGCTAGGCAGTGAGCATCAGTCTGGCAGACTGGACCCATGTGCCTTCTGAATGTAGGATGAAGGGTCAGATGAAACATTGCACAAGAGCGCTGGAGGCTGGGTTTAACCCATCAAGAAAGTGCAGAGATCTCTAACTCACAGCCTGCCTCCTTTTATCCCCTCTGCTTGGAGGTCACTGAGTTATTCCAGTTCTCATGGCATGCTGTGGTCCTCTCCTTCATGTGCACCACAGCTCACTTGCATCTAGAGCAATCTCCAGATCCTCACACTCTTCCAATGCTCTGGTTTCAGCTGGGATAGAGTTCATTTTCTTCCTAGTAGCTGGTGCAACACTGTGGTTTGGCTTCAGTATGAGAGCAATATTGGTAATACACTAAGGTTTTAGTTGGTGCTGAGCAGCACTCACCATAAAGACTTTTCAGTCTCTCATGCTCTGCCAGCAAGGAAGGACATGAGAAGCTGGAAGGAAGAAGAACCAGGACACCTGATCCAAACGAGCCAAAGGAATATTCCATACCACAGATATTCCATACCTCATGCTCAGCATAGAAACTGTGGGGAGTTGGCCAGGGGCTGCTGATCGCTGCTTGGGGACAGGCTGGAACTGGGCAGCGGGTGATGAAAAACTGTTCTGTGCATCACTCGTCCTTCTGCTTTATTCCTCTTTTTATTTCCTTTTATTATTCTATTTCACCTTAATTCAACTATTAAACTCTTCTTATCTCAGCGTGCAGGTTTTACCTTTCCCCTATTCCCCCCCATCCCACTGTGGGGGGGAGTGAGCAAGTGGCTGCGTGGTACTTAGTTGCTGGCTGGGGGGAAACCACAAAATACAAGCTCAAGCTTTGGATTTGAAACACTCAGCTGTGTCTCTTGCACACTCACTCCTTTGAAAACTCACATCAAACACCAGTTTCTAGCCCCTACCTTTTTCCTATAGCAAATTCAACTAAAGAGGAGCCTTAGTCTCTTCAGGTAGGCTCTGCACATGGCTCAGGAGATATAATTAACAGTTATATCACAGGCATTTTGCTACAGAGCAAATTTTGGCCAAAGGAGACAGATATCAGCAGGATTTGGTCTCCTGGGCACAAGCTCAGACCCCTCCAAAGTCATCCCAGTAACCAGACATGGCATGGGACAGGCGCAAGCTGAAGTTTCTAAATGCTTAACATAGCATGGAGGAGAATCTGCCACTTGGAGCACCCCTCAGGCTATTCATTATTTATCTTGTCCAAAGCAATGTAATCAGTCATTCTGCATGAAAAAGCAGATGCGCAGTGTGCCAGCATCTGGGGTCTCTTGACTCTGTCCCAGCAGGTCTTTATCCCCCCAAGGAGAGGAACTCTGTCCTGCCTCCCCCAAACACCCCGTGCTCTACATGTCTGGGAGAAGAACACCCCAAATACTACTGCAGATTTACACTGGCTGCAGTTACAGGGACCTGTGTGTCCCACCCCAAGCTACCACTCAGCCTGTGCAGAGGCTGAGGGCTGGTGACTGGAAATACACCAGGAAAGAAGCAGCACTACAGGCAGACAGCAAATTTTATACCTGAATAAAAGTTTAAGTCCATGTGCTTTAGGGGGCATCTGTGGGCTCTGTCAGTGCAGCCCTGGCTGGGCTGGGATATGGAACAAGCTTCACACACCAGCTGTGAAGCATAGGGAGTATGGTTTAACTGTAATAACAAACATGAACATCCCCTGGCCCAGAAATGGGGCAAGGAGAGAAGCTGCGACAAGCAGAGACTCAATCCTGCAGCAATTCTGCACAGAAGTGACAAGGTTGCCCTCCTCTTTGCAAGCCCTATGCTTGTTCTTATTTACAGCCATTCCATTCTAACACCTCTGGAGCAGTCTGGGAAAAGGTCCTTCCTCTTGGAGGCAGTTTGAAGAGCCAGAAGGGTGCAGCTGAAGCAGAGAGCCAGCAGGGAATGCAGGTGACATCTCAGAGAACTGCTAGCAAATGTGAAGGCTACATTCTGACCTTTAGTATTCTCCCTTTTTTGGTTGTCAAAGACCAAACAAGAAATTCTGCTATTTCTAAGGTAAGTAAACAAACCAGCAAAGCAAACAAGCAAAAATACCCCGAGCAATTCAAGACCTGGATTCTTTCCTCCTTTGCATTCCCTGCCCTTAAAATAAATCTGAAGAGTAACACAAGTGGGCCTTTCCATTTCTGGATTTGAAAATATTTCCTTTGTAAACCATTTCAATGCAGTTTATTTACTACAACATAGGACTCGCTGTCTTAAGATCAACTTTTAAGCTGGTTTAGTCAATCTAGACTGTGGTTCAAACCATGGAAATTGTCTTGCCTTCTTATGATATAATTCCTCTTACTAGAAAATACGTTTTGGCTGGTGTCTTTCCATGCACACAAGCACAACAGAACATTATTTATGCTCTCTGGCTTTGGAAAGGGACCAAGGACTCGAACCAGGATGCCCCAGCTCCTAGAAGACTGCCCTGGTCACCAAGATGTTTGTTCTTTTGAGGTACCTTCTGCCCTGTGTTCAACAGCCACACACCACAACCTCTGAGAAATAGAAGCCCTTCTCAGAAAGGGTTTAGGTGTCATTAATGTTTCTACTAAAAGCGGTGACTTAGAAAAGTTTGCACTGAGAGCTTTCTAAATGGGCTCTCGCTATAAGCAGGCTGGAAATAGAAGGAAAGAGAGCTCTCCTGCTCATCCCTACTGATGAATGTTCGCTCTCCAGCTCTGGAATTAAAAATGGAGAATTTATTCTCCCATCACCTCCACTCTCAGGTTTTATGCCTTCCTCTAAATGGGATCCTTCACATGGAGCGATAACAGTTTAATTGAAGAGAGCCAACAGTAATTTTTCCTCCTTTCAATTGACCTACTTGATCTCCTAATGCTCTGTGGAATTGCTTTTACCTCTCTGCTCTGTGGCATGAAAGTCACTGCTGATAATTCCTTACCCAACTGCATATGGCCAGGTAAAACATGCTGCTCTTTCTGGAGCTGAAGATTGTGCATCAGTGAGGAATGGAGCAAGCTGCATGCAAGCGGATGTACTCCAGCATTAGAATAATGCCATGCAAATTGATGCTATCCGACAAAGATCATATTCCAAAGTCTTAACATCTCTGATATTTTTGTGTGAATCCTTCAAGTTCACTTGATATTGACTCCTGGCTGAGAGGGTTTTCTATAGAAGAAACCTTGGCTGCCACACTTCCACCTCTTGCACAAGAGCTACAGATCAGTGACTTTGTTCTCTGGGATGATCAACTCTGCTGTAGCTTCCTTAGGAAGCTTCCCAGGCAGAAGGTCCCACATGGCATCACATATTTGCCGTATTACTTTCCCATTTCTCAGTTTCATTCAGTAAAATGCAATTTCATTTCAAGTGGCACAAATGCCAACCTGGATTAGATCAATTGCTGTCTTCTCCACCCTCAGGAGGAAAGGACCTGGGCAATGTGAAATTCTATCAGTAGCATAGAAAACTAAAGCTACTATTCCTGAAAAGTAGGCCAATCAGTTGGATTATATCCTGATGGAGGATCACTTGGTCTGACAGATGGCTATAAAAATAAGCCTGAAAAAGAAAAAAAACCCATCCAAATCCTATAAAATACCCCCAAACAAGGCCAGAAGTGCTCGGGTCTAGTTATAAAACAAGTCACAGGAGGAAGGAGCCAACTCTACAGCTAACAACCAAGAATGAACACCTCCAGCAATACACTGGAGCACTGTAATAGCTTACCTGGGGAGAGAAGCTTCAGTGTGGACTCTCAGAACTGGTCATCCCTGTCAGTGCTAACACATGCCTGAATGGAAGACAGTAAATGCCAGATCATTCTTCCAGTGCTGGGTGCAAGCAAGGAAGTGCCTGTTCAGACTGAGCTTGGTGCTAAGGAGAGCCACGATCTCACCTTCACACTCAGCAGTGCTGGGAGTGGAGCATCCCTCAGAAGCACATGGGACACCTCCTGTCCCATGGTACATCAAGAGATGCCTCTGACAACCTCCCAGTGTTTCAGAAATGGACCTGTTACTTGTAGCTCTTCCCTCTTCAGCAGTTCCTAAATACAAGCACACTGTCACCCCACTCCACATGGGCTCAGCTCCTTTAAGAGCCTCTGGCAAAAATCCAAGGGAATTATACAGACTGAATCATTCACATCCATATGCTGGTGGAGTCCTTCAAAGCAACAGCAGATCTGCGAGGCGTGACATCCCTTAGCAAGGCCTGTGTTGACTCTCATCCAATATATCTGGCTTATCCCTTGCCATAAAATATTCCCAAAAGGAATTATATTCACACAATTCTTGCCCATTGTAAAATAGTTTGCTCTCCACCACTTTCTATGCTGAAGTCAACAACAAATGGTCAAAAATCATCAGCTTGATGCCTGAAATCAGCTTTGCTTTGCTGGCTAATCACAAAGCATGCATTAAAAAACATAATGCATCATTCATATTGAGTTCTTGTCTTTTTCTTTATTCATGTTTCCTTCTTTTTTATATTTAGGCTGAAAATAGCTTATATCTAAAAGGAAAAGGTGGACCCCAGCTCTTTCTTCTAGTTAATGCTATGGAATACAAGGTAAGTCACAAGATTTCAAGAGCTGGAGCATTTAAGGCAAGCACATACAATATTGTGAACCCTGCTATGAAAGGATACACACAAAGAACATGGAAATACAGCCCCTTTCCAGACAAACATGAACACAGGGGCGCTGACTCAAGGAGCCTGCCCAAGAAATGAAAGTGGAACATTGATTTTCTTGGCTACAATCTTGCAGCCAAACTATGGTTGCATATTTAGAGGCTATGCAACACAGGCAGTTCTAACCACGTCCATTGAAGGTGGAAGAAGATGAACAGTGAGAGAATAAAGAACTGTTTCCAACCTCTGTGTGCTGCAAGAGGCACCTTTAGCAATGATCAGATGATCATTAGCCACATCCAAGCAAAAGGCCTTGCTCTCTGATAACAGAGAGATCAAAGGCCTCCGGGTTGTCATTAGCAGACAAACTCAATAGAAGTTGTTTACTTCACGCAAGCTAATAGCACTGGAAATATTTAATCAAAAAATGGACACAGACTCTCTATTACTGCCAAGATGATTCAGAAGGGGCCACTTAAATCTATTTTGTCAAACCATTACTCATCCCTTGCTAATAGACCTTTATGGAGCGTCCCTTTGACAAATGCACATTCGTGATGCGCGGGCTGTGTACTGGTATCAGGAGATGAGCCACATCAAGAAAACACCATAGAGGACTGCTTGTGGGGAGAACAAGATAGAGAATATGTTTAGTCTGGATCTGACAAAGACCTTGACTTAGTCATCTTTTCAGCCCAAGGAGAGGAAGCTGAAGTGGCCCGATGGGGAAAGAAGTTCAAGAAGAGGATAGCTGTTCAGAAATAGTTGAGCAATCTGCTGTAACTGACCCCTCAGTGCTAAGTGGAAGAAGATTAGGAAAGATGGGAGAAGGTTAGGAAAGTTTTCTAAGGATCTAGGAACTGGGGATAGAATAAAATGATGGGTGGACATCAGGAAAAGAAATGGGTGATGTATCCTACAGAACAACAGGGTATTGCCCACATGAACCTTCATTCTTGGGTCATAAAGGAAAGGTTTTGTGTCTATAATGAGATGCCAAATGTCAGACTCCCAAGCTCTTTTCCTAACTCCTAGATTAACATTTTTCACATGGTTCTAAACATGTATGAAAGGTTTGGGCACAAGCAGTTCTTTTGGGGCTTTGTTTTTTGGATGTGCACATACTTTCATTAACCAAGGATGTTCATCTTCAGGGGCTGTTTTAAAAGATAGGAAATCACTTATAACCCTGACACAGAAAAAGTTGATTCTGCCTTAAAGCAAGAGGATGGACTAGGTGAGTTAAGTTCCATTTACTGATTTCTGGGACAAAGAAGATCCCTTAGGTTCTCAGGACCCAAGCCACTGCAGGCTGGGTAGCTAGGGACATTGTGTAAGGGAACTTCCAGCCCTTTTGTCCTCTAAGACAGGACTGCACATGGTACAGACTCAGTTTTGATGCAGTTTCTCTGCAGCTTCCAGAAACACTCCTGAAAAGCTTTAGATTCAAAAGCATCATAAGCATGGAAATGATTATCTGCAAATTCACATAGGTAATATATGCAGCAGCTCCTTTCTACTCTGCAGCAAAGATAGGCTAGGAGCCAGGAGAAAAAATTCAGGGAAATCCACCTTCTCTCCCCCTCTAGTATAACTAAAAGCAAGCCAAGCAATTGTTACAAGATCATTTTTGTCCCTGAGAACACAATGCTGCGAACAGCCCATAGTACTCTAGCCTGCAGCCAAAGCAGACAGATGGGAACTTCAGAGCTGCCATGCTGTTCTTGCAAGTGAATTATTGATACGCTCTTCTTAGCAATGAGCATCAGATTAAAGTGGCAATTAAACCCATCCACAATGATCACAAAAGAACAGCAAGGATGGAAAAGTACAAACCCAGAGCCTGTGCTCTTATGACCAGCAAAGAAGGCTTCTGGCTCCTGATCCTTCAGGTGAGTTTTCACTAAAAGCCTGCATCAGAGCAGGTAGATAGTGGTGAGCAACACCCTTCTGCTGGAGACAAGGGAATGAGTTGCTCCTTGGAGTTCATTGCCTTGTTTTAGCTTTGGAGTGTGTGTAACACAGGCATTTAAACTCAGAAACTTCAAAATAACAGCTACAGTCCCCATCATCCCTTTTGCTTCATGAGACAATAGCAATTTGTTTGGCTAAGGCAAGAAAGGCCAGGAGAGGTCAAAAAGGAACTACAACTCAGAGCTGCCCTTCAGCATAGTCACATCACTTGGACATTGAACAAAGCAAAAGCCTGCAACTGTGGAATGTGAACACAACCCAGCAGGAATTCTCAGTGACTTACTCCTCCTCACATCAGCTCTTTGTATCCTACAGACAGTGACTGGATTTTCACCTGAGAGAATTCCTCGATTTCAGTGGAACCACCACTGAGTCTGGAGATGTGTTTCACATTTTCACCTTCTTGCCAAAAAACCCTGATGAAATGAAGTGATATTAAACCACCACCAATATTCACAGAGGACCAAGTAAGAAAATCTACAGTAAATAACTGTGCTTTTGCAATGTGTTCCTCTTGTAATATTTATTTCTAATGTTGGGGTAAGAAAACAAAAGTCTGGAAAACAGAACTCAAAAATATGGACATGACTTTCCACTGCATTTTTCTCATTCCTTTGGCATGAAACACGCCTCACCCCCAAGCATGCCCTGGATTGCAGTCTATTGCTATTGTTATGGGAACAAAATGATTCAGTAAAAAAGAAGTTTAGTCACTCTGATTTTATATAATGAAACCAAATCACTGCTAAAAATAACCACATTCAATCATATTAGCTCTAATAACAGCAATACTAATTCAAATTACTGTAATTCACTACTACTACAAGGCTACAGTGCCAAGTCGAAGAAGACGTAGGACTGCGGAACACCTGAGAGTACAGATACTTTCTCCTCCAGCCTGGGGAGAGGAAGTATTGTATTTGGATGTATTTGGGTTTGGAGGTTGTCAGTTCAGCCTTGGGGTGCTGGGCAAACTGCTAACAGCAACACTAATAACACCTCTCAAATCAGCAGCAGTGATGGTGTGAACACCAAAGCACTGCAATTATGTGCTGCTGTCATTTCAAGGGGAGCTGTGAGGCACAGAAAAGCAAAGGTAAAGGAGGCAGCACACTCCTGATTTAGTATCTGGCTGTAATTGCTCTCCAGATGTCTGGTTCAGGTGAAGGGCCAGGCAGCCCTTTCCCTTCCTCCTCTACATGTCACCAGGCTGCGCCTGGCCCTCATGCTATACTTAGTGCTGCCTTGCCATAACGTCCCCCATCCAGATCCCACGCTGTGTGCAAGAATGATGTCAGGAGAAACCCTCCAAGCAGAGGAGATGTGCTCTGGCTCACTGCACTGCCTGCTCCTCCATGACAGCTCGACCACGCCGCAGCCCTACTGAAGTGCATGGCTCTGCCAATCCACTGCCCACATCCTGCTTTCACCTGGGGAAAATCTGTCAGTGATGGCTCAAATCAAAGAAGAAATGGATTTCTTTCGCAGCCTTCCTCCCCACCACATTCAAATTCTCCTCCTGGCAGCTTTTCACATCCCTGTTCTGCTCTGACTAGCCAAACTGATGCTTCTCACAGCAAGAGCCATGAGGAACAGGCACACAGGAAAGGCTGCTCCAGTCAGCCCTCATGACAGCACCATCAGCGCCAGGGCTTTGATCCGGCTCCCTGCCCTGGGAGCAGGGCCAGCCAAGCCCTACGGGAAAAGTAACCCCAAGAGTAAGCTAAACTGATCCACAGCCTCCAAACAGCTCTGTCAGTTCTCACATGAAACAGAGACAACACAGGGTTTTATTTGTAGGGAGTGGGAGTGAAGGAGAACTTTGTTGCAATCTCCAGTGTAGTGCCTGTAATAAACTAGTAAAGCTAAACCAACCCTTTCCAATCATTGAGTCCTTGAGAAAGCAACTGAAGTCAGACATTCCTACCCTAATGGAAACCCTCTTTGTGGGTTTCCAGAATGGAGGGATCATGGTGAAAAGCTGTCAAATTACTTTATTTCTCAGCCCTCAAATGTGTTAAGGGGTGGGATACATGATGGATCTCAAGCAATTATTCACTAAACATCCGGACTTGCTCAAATGCTCCTGCTTGAGAAGGTGGCAAGTGTTTCCATGGCAATGAGCCATTGCCTTGGTGACCACAGACCTAGACTGGTGCTGCTAAACCACTGCAACCTTTGGACATCTGAGCACAGTCAGGAGTTTCCTCCTTTGCTCTCAATGATAGTTTTGTTATTTTGGAGTCCATCCCTGAAGAAAAGTCACCTTAGGTGGTTGTGCTAGAGCCAGAGAAGCACAAATTACTACAGAGAAGTATCTTCTGCTCACATTTGTCTCTCTGCTCAGAATTAACTTTTCTATCACTTAGGTGCAAACCAAACTTAGGTCCAATCCTGGCTACTCCTGAGCAGTGCTGAGCCTCAATCTCTAAACTAGAAAATTAAGCAGAGATGGTACAGCACTTCATCATCCCAGACATCAAAAGTCCATTAATCTATATGCATTTAAGCCTTTGAAGAGAGGTCAAACTGAGAGTCAGTTGTCTTAACAAGGTGAAGAAATGAGCTTGCACATAAAAAGGCAGCTTAGCATATAAACAGAGCTCCTCCTAGTAAGAGATTTCTATGGAAGAGTGAAAAACATGTCTGTCTCCTTCCAAACCATCTCCGTTAAACTTTGTGCTATCATAAAAGCTTTACCCTGGACTCATAGAGCAGAAAATTGTTGCATCTCTGCCTTTGAGAACTTCTGCTGCTTTTCTTCCCAACTTTATCATTGAAACACACATTCCTTCTAAGCAACTGGCAGCCCAAAACCTGCTCCAACTGAACCATTACATTAGTTTCCTTTTAAATTTGCACAAAGCACTCTGCAATTCCAAAATGGTTTCTATGGAGATGCTAAAAAAAAGGGAATGGCACCTTCTGGGTGCTGAATTTGGTATGGAAAAATTTGGGTGAGCAGCAAACGCTGGGCAAGAGGAGCGTGAGGAGTAAATTAGAGACCCAGAGCATGACTGCTTACTCAGAGGTGCAGATAACAGGGGTAAGTTACAACTTTGGCTGACAGGTGTTCACCAAACTGACACAGTGCAAGGAATATCATACCGAGTTTCACTGCAGGCAATGGGGCAGTAATACATGTGGGGATAGCCTGGATGATTTCCTTATGGTGACAACATGATGAGGACAAGGAGGGACGTGAGCATTTGCAAGGCAGGAACAATTCTCATGCATCAAGAGGTTTCTCAGAGAGCATAGGAGCTGTGTTTGGCTGCCTCTCAGAGCAGCTCTATCTCCTTCATCTACAAAACTAGGCAGAGGAGTCCAAATCTTGCAACTTCCTACACAGTATATTTTTGAGTCTCAGAAACAAAAACAACACACAACAGGAAGGATGTGATTACTAGAAATATGTCTGAACTCTCCCACACCCCAGTCCCACTAATCTTGAGGGCTTCACCATTTGCATTGTTAAGACAGAGCTTTCACATCCCATCCCATCCATATGGTCCTGCTGGATCAGAGCTCTGTGCTGCACCAGTGCCCAACTCCCTCAAAACCCATGCTAGTCCCTGTTTGGCTCTGCTCTGCTTTTCCCAGGCACTAAGTTAGACATAAAGACCTGTAGGCATAGCTGAAACACCACAGCTACCTTGAGCCACACAGAGCCCAAATCCAAGTTCAGTGACCCTAGAGAGACACAGCTACAAGCCTTAAGGCTCTAACATCACCTACACCAAGCACACTATTCCCAAGTCTATTTGATACATTTCAGACCAAAGTTGTGTTTAAACAAAGGCCAAAAGCTATTTTGCCTTATTTAAGCAAGTCTCCATTAAAATCAACCAGCCTGTTCTTCAAAGTTCAGAGAATACACATGCAGGAGTAAGGAAGCTCACAGAAACAGTGCAAATGTGATGGGGGGGACTGAAGGGCATGGCATGCCCTTGCTCTTTGAAGGAGAGGCAGAGTATCTAAGGAGAGGCATTGTACCTATTACTTCAGCCCTGGTAATGGGACATCTGGTTTTAAGTGAACACACAATAAATGGTACAGAGCACTGTCTACCTCCTGGTGAGTGCTCACCCCTGGGATTTGAACATACGGCTGCATCAAGTCTGGCTAGTGCCAGCCTGATTCTTAAACTATTAAACTGTCCCCTCAAGCTCTGTATCCTGTATTTGCTGTGTATATTGTACAAGGAAAAAGAATTTGATTTGGGGTTTCAAGAATTTCAAACAAGGATATACAATTAGAGAGGTATTTGCTTCCGATGATGATAAATAACCCTGGACTGGAGAACCTCAGAAAATCTCAGCTCTTCACTTGACTGTGATGACATATTGTCTTCTGCAGGGCTGTTTTACATGCTTTCCCCAGAGCCCAAACTTGTTAACCTTCATTTCGCTGCATGTTTGCAGAGGAGTGACAGTTGCAGCCATAAATACAGCATTTAGATTTCATGCTATAGTTAAAAAATCAAGTATGTATGAAACCCTCTGCTATTACACATGGACTAGCAAGGGGGTGGAGGTGGGGAAAAGAGTGGGAGGAAAACCATAGCATTAAATTATTTCTGAAACACAAAAGGACTTCTGCAATCTCAGGTGGGAAACATTCACTCCTCTGTTAGTTGCAGGGTCGGTATCTGTATTGGGCTCAGCCTGCCTGTTCATCACTCACCTGCAGATTAATCCCTGTTCCAGGAACAGGGAGAACTGTGCATGAGAAAGGAAGGAGCAGAGACATGTCGTCAGCCATCAACACTCCCACACCCACCCTCCCCCCCCAATCCAGCAAGGGAGTGATTTCTGCTACTTTGGGGGGGTATCTGTATACGCTGGTACTGTGGCAGTGGGAAGGGAGGGATGTAAACAACATAATTCCAACCTGAAACTTAGGAGATCCCAGTGGTATCCTAAAGAGGGGACAAAACAAGGAAAGAAGAGCAGGAAACATGACGAGGAACAGGAATGCTGTTTTGGTGGTCTTTGAAAAGTGTTTTAGTGGGCTATGCTGTCCTCAGAGGAAGTGAGGAGCCAGCCCTCCCCTCACCTCTGGCTCTGGGGGCTTTCAGAGGCATTCACAGCTCCTCAGCATAAACTGGGATTTCTGGCATTGAATCCCCCTGCACTTCCACGTTCCGCAGTTCAGACCCTTGTACTCTGGCACATCTATCAGCTCCTACCTGCCAGAACTTGAATGTACCATATTAGCAGTTCTGCTTTAAAAATATTCAAGATGCTGACCCATTCTGGCAGCTTCAAGAGTCCTTAGCACAAGTGAGAGATCTTCTGCAATACAGCCACCATAACACAGGCCATTTGCAAGGAGATAATTGCCCAGCAACCCACACTGCCTTCAGATGTTCTTTGTGCTCTCAGGCAGCAGTGACCAGTGATGAACAATGCTGATAGGGTTAAGTTTTGTCTCTGAACCCTTTACAAACAAAAAGAAAACTGATCCTTGCCCTTATCCAGAAGTTCCCTGTGGTTTATTTCCTCTTACAGATTGGATTTGGAGCTGTAAAGCTCTGCATCGACTCTGGATAACTCTGAAAGCAAGGAGCACCTGGGGAACAACAGAACCAGGGCTTAGCTCCCCTGGTCCCATCACCAAGCTCCAGGTAGAGCTCCTAGGAGCAGTTAGCACACTGTGGCCTCATAAACTACCTCAATCCAAACTAACATTTAAACACAGACAAGTCCATGTATAGTCATGCTGAGAGTAAGAGAACTACAGGATCTGTCTCTCTGCAGCAAAGTCAATTCCCTTTGGGGTATGTAAAATAAATACAACACTTCTCTTTCTGCTGTTTTCTCCAGGGGCACTAGAGCAAAGTTCTGGATTTGCCTGTGCTATGGGACAAATACAGGTTTGAATCTGTACAGGCATCAGGGTAGAAGGAAAACTGAGAGATGCCTTCACTGGGGGAAAAGAAGCCAAGAGGTCTTCATGCCCCATTCTCTTCAGTGGCAGACTCTCTGCTCTAGCAGCTTTACCACTGATGCTACAAGACCTGTGCGCAGACTATTTTTCCCAAATTGGGAGTCAGGCTTTCTTTAAGGCTGTAAACCAGTCAGAGCAAACAAAAATAGAGCTTGAAAAGAATGCATGCAGGCATGCCAAAGCTCCTTCAGTTTGGAGTAAGAGTCTCACTCCTTTCAGATGCAGCTCTCTAGCCCACCTCTCAAAAGCATTTATAAAAAAGCATCCTGATCTTGTAACAAAAGATCCAGGAGGAGGTTTCAAGGAGACATTTAAAGCTCCATTCATAATTCTGGAAAATCTCATTGCCCCAGCTGGAGAACCCTGGTTAAACCCTGAGGAAAATTCATGGCTCAGGTTGACAGCAGCAGTAAACATACCTGCTCATTTCCTTGCAGTAGTGGCTCTCCTCTGGTGGAAGGAGACAGATTACTACTCTGAGCACTTTTACTTGCCTGCCTGCTGATGGCAACAGCCTTCTCAGCTCTGAGGTACCCAGAAAAGGCTGGGGTACAGGGCATCTCAGCAATACCACTGAATCTCCACACAGAGCCTTCTAAGCTGCTATCATTTTGTATGTACTGCCAAATACTAACCTCCTTTGCTCTCAGGTTTGGCATGTCTGCCTTTTCTTCACCTTCCTGATATTTTCTGCATTAAATCTATCTTTAAGTCTTTCTGTATCTTCTAGGTTGAGAGAAATAGCATCCACAGGGAGTGACTGGAAATGTGCAAAAGTATTGAATTAAATGTGACTATTTCCTTTGCCTCCTGAACGACCAGTCTATAGATACCATTAGTCCTTGACACAGCACCATCATATACCACCCTCCTCATCCTCCTATCTACATATCCCCTTGTGTTACGTTCCTGTTGCATTTGGTTTGAATTTGGGCTGTAAACTCAATTTCACAGAGTCTACCTGCAACCTCCAGGCATAAAAAGCAGTGCCAGAAGTGCAAAGTTCTGTTTCCACTGTTATTACTACTCGTAATAACATCTATCAGACCCTGCCTGGGAGCCCCACATAGAGAGGTTGATATATACAGTACAAAATGCAATCCCTGTCTTGTGGAACAGAAAAGCCAAGAAGACAAAAGATGGGTGCAAACAGACTGGGAAAGTGTAAGGAAGCAAAGAGACAGCCTGAGCTAACATCCGAGGTGGCATTCCTAGTAGATGACCAGTTGCATCCTCCTTGAAGCTCCTGAGGCAAATCAAGCTGCTCCTTGCTTCCTGCCACTCCAGGGCATGATGCTCTCCAAGCCTTGTCTAAGTACAGTTTCCTGCCTCCATCAGTTGGTTTGGCTGGCTCTATCTTCTGCATTTTCCCCTGTGCTGTTCTCTCCTAACCCTCTCCTGTCCCTGCAGCCCAGCTGCCTTTCATGAAGGCAGCCAGAAGGCTGGCAAGCTGCTGCCATGTGCAGTACCAAAGCCACACATGCTGCTTGAGGGACTCGGCTGGGGCTCTGCATGTTGCTTGCAGCCACCACGAAGTCTCTGGAGCCACTGAGCACAGCTGTCATGAACCAAATGCTTGAGCTCTTTCTCCAACTTGTATCTTGTCATTGCTCAGGTAAGGTACTGCCAGGTAAAAAGGTGTTAGAGCATGGAGCATGCTCAACCCAAGGCCTGCTTACCTGCTCAAAGCCAACCTCCCCCTCACCAAACCCACTCCCAGATGAAATACATTCAGCTGTTGGCCAGCAGGAAGGCATGGGCTCAATGCAACACCATGCTCTTTGTTTGTAAAAGCCACCTACTTCATTACAGGCCCTTTTGCAGAAAGCGAACACCCTGCTGTCCAGCTGTGTCAAGCCTCCCTGCCTTGGAGCACATTAGAGCCATTGTCAGCACAACATTTGAAGCTGGCTGCCTGTGGCTGTGATTTACGCACATTTCTGTGATGAAATGCAGCTGGCAAGTGCACTCTGCTTTCATTCTCAGGGCTATATTACACTTGGTTTATTTTACCTGCCAGTTGAAATGCAAACAATCTGTCTACATTCTATATATAGTCACCCACTGCCATCATGCGTGTTTATGAAGCATGGGGCTTTCATGGATTCAGTCGTGGAAGCCTTGCAGGGCACCGTGACTCTCAGCTGACTCACTGCATGACCCAGATGGAAGAAACACATCTAGTTAGTCCAGCATGGTGTGGGTCTGTTACTGGTGCTGTGTAGATCTCCAGTCTCCATGCAAAAACTTATGCTGGGAAGCACGTTACTATCACTTGCTTAAGAAGTCTCATCTTGGCAGAGAGCAAATGTGATTTATATGGCCAACCCCTCAACACAGAGAACAACTAATGGCGTAAGTGAGGGGAAGGAACTGAATCATTGGTGGTAGTAAAACGTGCCTACAGCTCCACTGGGAATTTCCTAATATTCTTCTCTAGGCATATGAACACATCTACAGGAACCAGCTCAGACTGCAAACTCCCTTTGTAACGCCTAGCTCTGCTGTTCTCCTGATATCCCCTGACTGCTCAGTATGTCAGCACTCAAATGAGTTATTACACTCAGTTTCTGTACTCTGGAGAGGTGCTGTTCCTGTCTGGTAGGAGGCAGAGGAATAGAAAGAACTCTAGTAGGCTTTCCCTTATATAGTAAAAAAAAATATACCAAGGACATACAATCCAACAGAAGGAAAACAGAGCAGTGGAGGAGCCAGTCAAATTACAGAAGAGAGCAAGAGAGAAGGCTCCATGAACACAACTCATGGTAGGCTCCCCATAGGATGTGATTTATACCCTTTGCCATGAGAGCAGACAATGCTCTAGCCCTGAGCCAGGACACCTGGCTTTTAACTGCAAACATTTGCCGTCACCTCATACTATCTTACCTCTGATCCTTGAATCCCTCTAATACAGGCATGACACCTTGCCAGGTGTAAATGCTCCACATCTGAGCTGCTGCTGGCTCTGAGCAGAAGCCTTGCAACCTGAACTGTGCAGAGGGGATGCCAGAACTGCTACCACATTTGTTAATGTGCTGATACACTGACTATATGCAGAAAAGGGGGCCTATTTAAAACTGATGTGATCTTGGGGCACAGAAGAGGACGGGAAACACTCCTCTTTTCCCCAAGGTCACCAGATTAAGTCCTTCCCTTCCAAGAGGGAGAGAGAGAATTCAGGTTATCATGAATTGCTTCTTGAATGAGGCAAATTTCTGTTGCTCTTCTCAGGAGACCCATTGTGTATGGTCCTACCAAACCAACTCTTGATGAAGACCCTCTACTTACTGCTGGGACCTCAGAGGGGGAACAAGTATCCAGCTGGAAAAGCCCAAACACATAAACCAAAGGACTACTAATGGCAGAAGGAGTCTCACATCATTTATGCAATAAGCACAAACACATGGGGCTGAATTTTCACACCCTGAGCTGGGCTGGGGGAATCTGTTTGCTTCAAGTCCAGCCAATGTGTCAGTTCTTAAAATTGGATCATGCAAGCTGGAAGAGCAAACAAGTTTTGCTAGCTGAAAGTGAGAATTTCAGATCAGGATCATATTTTATTGACTCACAACTCAAAAGGAATTTAAGCAATTTGCTTCAACCACTGCTGAAAGATTCTCCTCTGCTTTCTGACTAAGCGCTGAGCTTTCCACGCCAAAGCAATTTTTCAAGCCAAAATTGACAAATGCTAAAGGAGAACGTCACTGGAGAAGCTGGTTGCTACCTTAAATCACACAGAATTACTTTTACTCCATAAGAATAAAATGTGCTACTCAGAACCAATATTCTCTTATGCTGATAAGCAATGAGCTGCTGGGTGCTCACCAAGGTCAGCTCCAACTACTCCAAAGGCAGCTGCTCTGAACAAAACTTGCCATGGCTGAGGGATCAGAAAAGCAATTAAAAGCTCTTTGAACAGCAATAGCTTAGAACAAATACTAATTTGTACTTTTCTTCTGAGAAGTGAATATAAAATAGCATTTCTAGCACCATTTGATGCAAATTGAGCTTTTTATGTGGAATCATTACAAGTATCAACAGCTACTTCTGCATATTCCTCTGGGAAGCCAACTGGGGGGCTCTCCTGACAACTTAAACCAGAGGTCCTCACAAATGAATTCAGAGCTCATCCTTCTGCAGATATAACATTAGCATCTCCCTTGGACAAATGAACAGGAATCTGTCCTTGTACTGGACAATCAGGGAGCTGGGAGTCTAAGCAGAACAAAGAAACAGCAATTATTTCTTCAGACCAGTCAGTGAAGCACGCACAGGAGCTGACTCTGAGACAAAAAGGCATTAGCTTTCAGTGGCAGAGAGGCACTTGAAAACAATGGCTTCCGAAACAGGACCTGCCTGCACCAGGCATTTCTCCTCACTATCCCAAAGACATGGCAGAGGTCATGCTTTTGGAGTGCATTGTTCCTGCTTGGTTGCTGCAGCACCGTGGCACATTCTTGGATACTCTGGAGAGTTGTCAGCTGCAGTGAATGCGTACCAAATCATCTGATGTACTGACATGGTCTGGAAAATTAATGCAAAGATTGCCTTCTTCTTTGTTCTTGGCTTTCCTCATCTGTCGGAGTGCTTATTTGTGCTGGAGAGAAACAAATAAATAAGTAAAGCACAAGAGGAGGGGAAAAAGAAATAGGGAACTCCAAACCAGGCAATTAACCTCAGAAATGCCAGGTTTGCTGCTAACTAATAGCATCCTGTAAACTCCTAACCACCAGCTATGTCCACCTTGGCAGCTGGAGCCAGAGCTGGTGTTAACCCCTTGGATGTGCTCTGCAGAATTGCTGCTAGTGACTGAAGTCCCAAAGAAACTTGCTTCTCATCATCAGCTGCCTCCTGCTACCCAGATCTCCTGCCACAACCCAGCTGTGCTGCCATGAAATCCTCAATCTGCTTCTGAGGAGAGCAGGACTGCTAAAGGACAGCTCTGCACAAAGCAGTTCTAGCATCATTCATTTTTCCCAGGAGTCTACTAGCTGCTACAGCAGTCATAACCTTCACCACAGGACAGGACCCTGCCTAAATGTGCACAGATTAAATTAACTGCACTCAATTATTCTTAATAATAAATTAATAAATCATTAATTTAATAGATTATTATTGTAAAATTAAATAAAGTATATTAAATGGGGTGGTGCCAGCAATGTTAGCCAAGAGCAGACAGAGTAATCATGTGAGCAGACTGCTGCAAGCTTCAAACTCCCATAAAAACACATATTGAAGGCTTGAGGGGATTTGGACACAGATAGATCTCTCTCATTCATTGACATAGCATCCAGGACTGAAGCAGACCAGACACAGATCACCTTTCTGTTTTGACAGCCAAGTGCTGCTACTACACAACATACCTCCTTGCCCTGTGGCTACAAGCAGTAAAGCCCACTGAGTTTTGCCTCCAGCATGGCACTTTGCAACCCCGATTTCCTCATCCAGAAGATACGAACAATAATGCTCGATTGCCTCAAGAGGGCTCTGTGAGACTTCTCTGCAGAGTGATGCTATGCCCCGTGATGAAAGGCAAGAAGATAACATGCCAAGGACTAGCACTGCTCTATCTTCCACACCATACGTTGTTCAGTATCCTCCAATCCCTCCCACACACACAGAGGATTGATGCTTTGGCCTTGAACAGCACTTGTGGAATGACCTTCAGGTTTGCCCTTAGGAGGTGAAGGAAACTATGATAACATCCACATCTGGTGGAAAGGCTCACACCTTGTAATACTTACTCTGATCAGAGATATGGAGTGACTGGGCAGCACCTATCATGCAGTGACCTGAAAGCTGTAATTAAACTGCTTTTTCCTGGCAAGGATCATGACATACCCAAACCCAGCCATTCTCACCTCTCCTCCAACCCAGCACTCCACTGTGGGCTCATGACAGCTTCACTCTGTCTCTTACTCATCTCCACAAAAAGCCAGCTCCTCACTCTAAGTCTTGAAGTCAGTTCTCATATGAGGAAGGTCACAGGGTCTAAAATCACCCTGGTTGCCCACAGAAGCCCCCGACTTTCATGCCACACAGTCTGGGAGCCTAGAGCCATTTTCTGTTGCTTTCGGATAGTGTCCCAGCCTCTGGCAATGCCAAAACTCACTCTATTGACAAGACAAGGCTTGGGTGAGGTGTTTCAGAGCTGGGCTTTGACAGCTCCACGCTTGTTACCCCCACTGCGACCACAGACACTTTGCAGCCAGGCACGTGGAAGAACTTTAACAGGTTTCACTTCAAAATTCCTCCCTTTTTATTGGGCCCATGCTGGGCAGCGCCTGGGAGCAAAGCTGGTGGGAGACTGATGCTCCATAGCCAAAAGCTTCAGAATCTTTGTTGCCATTGGCTTTGAGATGGTTTAAAGCAAACCTTTTACAAGGTAAAATCCAATGTAAACCTGCTGGCTACAGTTTTCCTTTGTTAGCAGAAAGGATGTAATTACCACAATTTACCTTTATATGAGTGATTGTGGAGAGACTCCATGTGATCCCTGGGCTTTCTTACTGGAGCCTGCCTGAGGTTTTCCCCTAGCACCCGTCATGGCAATATCCAAGGACTGACAAAGCTGTATCCGCCTGCCAAAAGAGTATCCATGCAGAAATGGAGCTGCCTCAAGGAATGAATGGTCTATTCAAAGGCTACTGACAAGGTATATTTCCTAGTTTTAAAGCTTGTTGTGGAACAACTAACCAGACAGGAAGCTGACAGCGACAACTATTTCTTTGTTGGGTTTGGACTCTCTGCTGTAAGTGTGAACTAATTTACTGTTGCCCAGCTGAGGTTCATGTGTTATAGCTGAGTATTTGCTTTTCTGAAAGAAACCATCTCAGACAGCACAGAATATGGGGGTTTAAAGTACAAAAGTGGAGAGAAAACATAGTAGCAGCACTCTGGAGGATTGTTTGCCACGGTTACAAGCAGGGAAATGGAGAAGAAAATGAGAGCCTCTTTGTCCTGCACCTTTGGTAAAGTGGTATAGAGCACTTTGGTACTCTTGTCTGCTATTCCTCCTCAATCCTGAGCAGACAGACCAAGGCAAAGAGGAGGAATAGCTCTGTAAATAACCTTGACCCTGGTCCTGATCCTGCAATGGAGGTTTTGGGGGAGCAGTGCACGAACCTTTGACTATCCTTCACACAGAAGACCAGCATGAGGACCTCCTGGCCTCACTGGAATGCATTTCCTGCACCTGATACAGAGGTGGCATGAGAAATTCCAGAGCATATCCCAAGAAAACAGCTGAAAATAACCAGTTTGTCCAAGAAAGAAAAGCCCAGAAAAGCATAGCTTTCCCCAGAGTGACCAACTAGAGATGCTCAGATGACTCACATCCCTCTCCCCCTGCACAGCCCCTCAAGCCCTTGTCAGCCAGCAGCAAGGACAACCTGTCTTCAGCTATCAGCACTGCTTTCTGCCATCACCATGCTCAGATTAATACTGGGAACAGCATGATTTCTCTTTCCTGCCTCTAAACACTTTAAAGAGAGACCTGCTTGCACCCTACAAGACCAATTCACAAGTTTTGAAGCCTTCAGGGAGAAACTTCTTTTCTCTTTTGCTGCTTTCAGCATTGCCTGACAGTTTAAGTCTTTACCTAAAGATCTAGGATCAAAGAAGGAACTTCTGCATGGGTTATGTCCACCACAAGGTCCACTGTGCACCACTATCAGCCTGAAGGAGTACTTCCACCAGAACAATTCACAGCAGACAACTTAGGCTTTGGGCTGCCATGTCCTAACACGGACATGGAAACCTTCCACACCTCAGCAGCGCTGCCAGCCACCTTTCCACACATAGGAAGATGCTCCTGCTCATCATACAACTGCAGCATCAAGCCCTCAGCCCCATTGAGTGTTTCCAAATTGCATAAAAAGCGCTTGCTGCACCTCTGGCATGGCTTTAACAGAGTCACCCCAAAACACCACACCGTGAGCACCCAAAGCCCTTAAGGCTCTTCAGGCCCTTCGCTCACTCACCTGCTCGTGGTACTCAATGCCCATGCTCAGCGTGTTGATAAGAATGGCGATCATAATCCCCCGGTTGAAGTACTTGCTCTCCACGATCCTCTTCAGTTTGCTGCCAAAAGCCTTCCACAGGCGCGTGACCTTGTTCCTCTCCTTGGGTTTCTTCTTCTTCCTCCTCCTCCTGCCCCGCTGCTGCTGGAGCTGGTCCCTGTGGTCGCCGTGCCGCAGGTCCTGGGTGAACTTGTAGACGCCATTGCTGTCGGAGTCACAGGAGTCAGATTCACTGAAGGCAAAGTCAGGGTCCTCCAGGAGGTTGGCACAGAAGGGACAGTCCTGCAGCTCGCAGGTCAGTGTGCCACCCGGAGGGCTGGGCAGCGGGCAGGCCGCGCTCAGCCCCGACAGCCGGCTGGGCGTCCGCCGCAGGCCTGCAAGGGGAGACAGGCGCCATGAGCCACCTCACGCCTCAAAATGGCGGACAGCCCCGGTTCCCGCCTTGGGCTCATCCAGAGCCCCTTCTGCCGCATCCCCAAATAATACTTTGGTACACCCTTTAACCATCCATCGTACCAAGAAGTGCTTGTTTTACACCATTTTTCCCTCTCCCCAAGCCTTAACACTCACCCTTCCATGGACATGGCGCTGAGGGGCTGCTCTCCACAGCGCTCAGCAGCCATTTTGTGCTCTGCTGCTAAGGACTGACTGGCACACCTCTCGCTTTCAATTAGTTTTGATTATCTCTGACCAGGCTAACATCATTAGTGGTGATCTGAGCACTATCAAGCTGTTACACCCAATTTAGCCAGCACTTCCACTTAGCTAATAATGAGAAGGGAGAGGGAGAAATGGACCAAAAGTGGCTGCAGAGCACGGATCACAGTTTGGGAGAGTCGTGTAGTCCCTTCAGCCTCTTTCATCCCTCCTTCAGCCTTTAATAAAGCTCAGGTGGATTCTTTGCTGGAGGCCAAGTGAGTGTTCAGGGTGTTTTAAAATCAAACACGTTGCCACATGTTCTGTGGTGTGAGGAAAAAGGCTGACTGCCCTCATGGAGCTGGGTACCGACATGGTAAGGACAAGTGTGACAAGGATGGTTTGGGTGGAACAAGAGCTGGGGTTTATATCTTCATATTTAGGAACTAAATTCTGCTCCTTCTTATTTAGGAACCAGATATTAATGACAGAAATAACCACAACGTGAATGCAGCACTGTGAGTATGGAATCCTTCCTATAAAACACATCAGTAAAGCTTTCCTTGAGATGTATGGAAAAAGGGTGAGGGGACAGTGTTCCCCTCTAACATGCCCCTGTCTAGAGGTTGAATAGGGACATTTGGACCAGTTTTGGGGAGACCAAGCAGAAGGCAATGGATGCTCCTGGCTCTGGGCCCAGGAGCTTGGAGCAATCCCAGCAGTAATGCTGCTGATTTCAGCCACTCCTGCCTGAGTACCTCTTTCAAGAGAAAGCAGCAAACAAAAGCACCCCATGGGCTTGAAAACGGGGTTGTGACAAGAGCCAAAGTACCTTTTCCTTCCCTGAAAGGCACTCAGATTATCACTGGCCTTCAAAGCAGCCTTGCAGGAGAGGACTGTCCTCCTCCCGATCATTATGCGCAGGGCACCAGGAGGATCAGAAGTATTTGCCCCCTTACTCAAGCTTCAAGCAGCTCCACACATTAAAGCAGCATTTCTAATCAGCATCCACCTGACGAGGAAATGCTGCAGCCCGGCCACAGCAGTGTAGATAGCAGAGGTAGTGGGCTTTGCCAGACGTCTTTTAATGCTATCAAAGTGTTAAAAATCACATGAAAAACACTGGCGCCGCAGATGTCTTCAAAATACCAGAGTCTCCTTGGCTGCCTGCTAAAATAACCTCGCAGCATTGCAGGGCACGAGAACAGGGAGGAACAGGCTGTACTTTATGCTGTTCGATTCCACAACAAAAGAAGGGAAGAGAATACTCTCTCCCACAATTGCATCTTTCCCAGCAGACACCAACCTTGTTTCCAGCTGGGGCTGAGAGTACCCTAGCTGCTAATGCCTCCTTAATGCTCTCAATCATCACTTGCGTGCTTTCCTTGCACAAGTCTTGCAGTGAACAGACACTGCTTGTTGACTTGTAAGAATAGAGAGATGATTAAGTGAAATAGCTCTTTTTTTGCCCAAAGAGGCTGAGTCCAGGAGGGTTGGGTGAGCTTGTGAGCATACCTCACCTCTACTGAGCACAGAGTAGGGTGTTAACATGGCTCCAAGGCTGGGATGGAGAAACATGAATTGGGAGCTGTTCCCTGGCAGAGCTACGTGCTCAGGAGCTCGCTTACTTGGCACTTAAGATCTTCCTGAAGCTTGGAAGACACATCCATCATCCCTGAAACACAAAGGTGGTTACGATGCAGAAGAGAATCCTGTTGGTGTGGCAGAGGGGGAAGAAGGGCCTGGAAAAAGCCAGAGCCATGAAGGGGAAGAGCTGGACATGGACATGCTGTGTGACAGGGTCTCCACACGGACCCGGCTGACTCACTTCTCTTCTCAGCCCTGTGCTCCTCAGGGTGCCAGATAAGCTCCCCAGCCAAGAGCTGTGGCATGCACCCTTTCCCCTAGATCTGAACACACTTCTGAGAGACAAAACAATTTCAGGAGATTTGTTTAAAGCAGTTTGGCATCCTCTGGGCTGAAATACCTCTGTAAAAAGAGGATACTATGCATTATTAATAGCAACTCCATCTAACCATCGGCTTTTAAAGGAACACCACAGGCTACGTGAAAATCTCCTAAGTTAGTGAAGTGGCCCTGAAGTTGGGGCTGAGATCTGAGGCTTTCTTCTCCTAAAGAGGACCTCAGCAGCAGATCCCCTTGGAAGTATGAAGAACCAGCCTCTGACTTGAGCAGCTCTTTTGCTCATCCTTGCTTTCCAAGACTTGTGCAGAAGCTATGCTTTTAGCTCAAGGTACATACGTATCCTCCTAATAACCACCATTAACTTGCACAGTGAAAGATGAACCAGTGATTCATATAAAGCCTTCGCTTAACAACAGAACACTGCAAACTAACCTCGCCCCCTTCTGCCCTCCTGCTAAGCTCCCAAGCCTAGAGAAATGTTGGCTGAAGGCAATTTTTATAAACAAACCACTTTACCCTTTTGTCTGGTTACTCAAAAAGTAAAATAATAAGAAAATGAACAAAGACGAGCTATCCAACCTATCTGGCAAAGCAACCTTTACTTTGACCCCCCCCCAAGCTAGGCTTGGTATTTTTTCAGCACATACATCACTAGGATAAATATTTGCGTCCATGCACACACAGATAAACAGTTCTGGAAAACACAGGCATTGAAAAAAACAGATGATGGGTTTGCCTTAAAGAGATTAGCAAAATAGAAGTGAGATTTTTTGTGACTTTTTACTGGTTGAGGGTTTAAAACTCCATTTTTCATCCTTGAGCTCCAGCCAGGAGACCTGGAAACATTTTGCAAAATAGAAACCGAAGTGTTGCTTGAAATCACATCTCCATAGTGGGTGATTTGTACATGAAGGGAGAGCAAACTATGCTAACAGTGCTGCAGTCTGTACGTACAGGGGTGGGACAGAGGTACGAAAGAATCACCAAGATGCTCTTCATTCATTCAGATGGAATGGAGCTCCAAATCTGCAGTAACAAATAGCCTAACATTTCTTCTGCTCATAGGGAAAGATGGGAAGGAAAGCCTGAGACCTGTAGCTCTGCTACACTCCTGCCCTCACATGCATCCCCTGAGGACTAGCACAGAGTGAGACCCTGCAGTGACCATGGGTCTGCCTCCAAACCTTCTCCTTGCCAAGAAGAAACTCAGAGGCACAGAGTGCCATCAGAGCAGAACCCAAGGGTTTCTAGAAATGTCTGAGTTCTTCCAGTGCCTCCCTATTTCAAACTTCTTACATTTCCCATATCTTACGCTTCTCCACTAGCTTTTACCCACTCTTCCTTTCTGAAGTACCATTTCCCAGGAGCTAGGGCTGCTCTGCTGCAGGGCTGCAGCCAACAGGTCCTTTATCTACCTTTATCTGTAACTCCAGGGGTTGCACAGATCAGTCTTTGGGTGGGAACAGTGGGAAAATATCCTCCAGAATATCATTAAGCACATGAGAGGAGCTTCAAAAACACCTGCTTTGTAACCACAAGAGAGAGGCCTCCAGCAAAGCCCTCTTAGCACTGTAACTCTTGAGCAATTTGCCCATTCCCCAGTTCTCCTAAGCCATAAACATCAGTTTGTTTGTCCTTACCATGCTCTCCTACCAGTTGCTGTAGCTTCCCATAAGAATCCATGCCCAAATTTACAGGGCTATTAACAACAGCCACAGGTGAATTGCCATTCTTCTTTCCCTTGGGAACTGGAACAGAACTGGCTTTGCTAGTTGGAGAAGGCAGGATAGTAGGATAGTTCATGTTGCCACGGTTGGAGAGTCCAGCAGTCAGTTTACTGCTTGCAGGGGCATTGGAAGACTTACAGTTTACTTGTGGTCCTTCAACATGACAGTCTGCATGGTAAATGCTGTGCACAGACTCCGAATCTGGAGGAGGAGCAGGGCTCTGCAAGTTGGGTGATGGAGGAGGAAGCATCAGTTGGCCTCCAGGTTTCATGACCTTGAGCTCCAAGTCACAGATCTCAGGGTTGGAGCGTGGCCCCCGAGGGCTCCCATTGCTGATGTGGTAGTGATGGTGGTGGTGGTGATGATGATGATGGATGAGGTGGTGGATGGATGTGATGCGCTTTTTGCCTCGGTGGCTTTGCCCATTCGTGGTACTGTTTGGGTTAACTTTTTTCCGGCGCTTACTCTGCCAGTTATTGTAGAGACGTATCGTCCGTCGCTTCACCTTCCTGAAGATGTGGCAGATGTACTTGAGCAGCTCCTCATAGCAGCTACCTGGCTCTGAGAAGCTGGCAATTGTGCTGTCGTTGGAGAGATACCTGGCCCGCTGCTCCTGCATCAGCTGGTTCTCCCGCTGCTTTGTTTCAGAAAACTGTGTTGCTATCACAACCAGGCACAAGTTAATCATAAAGAAGGAACCAACCTGGAGAAAACATAGGGAAAGGAATTAGCAGGGGTTTTACAAAGCACGACATGTTCTTCACCACCATACACTGTCTGGACTCGAACTGTGGTTCTTAGAAATCTTGGGAATTCCAAACATGCCAAATCTGAGGGTCTGTGCACCAAATGTTTCGTCAACATGTCCCTGAGCTGCTACATTTGCTCCCAAGCCATGTTAAATTATTTTGGTAAAGGCAAAGAAAGATATTAACAATAGCCTTCACCACTTTCCCCCCTCAACAGGGATGACATTTGCTACTAACGCAGGGCGTATGAAACACAACTCAAACAGGTTTTTTAGGGTACACCCAAGCCAACCTGCAAGGAAAGATGGTCTGAAGTCCAATTTGTGCCACACTGAAACTGCCTCTTCTCTTCCTCTATCACTTCACACCCTGGCATAGCATGCCATTGTTTTGAGGAGGACAGGCAGGGTCCATGCATCTGTGACTTTGTATTCTTGCACCTCTTTGACACAGAGAAACGCATCTCCAGGATGCTCCTTAAGAAGTCTAATTTATGGTCTGGTTCAGTTGATGAGTTCTTGGGCGATACTAGGTTTTCAAAACGAAGTCCCAAGGACAAGAATATGAAGTGGCCTAACGTTACATCTTTCACTCAGCTGTCGAGTCCACAAGCTGGTTCTTCACCACCTGGGTTCAAGAATCAGCCAGAGGAAAATGTCAAACATTCCCATCAGAGAATCAGTGTCCTTAGGCGTGAAAGCGACTGACGTCAAGAAAGTGCCACTGTCTACATGGCCAAACCTCTCTGCTCTGCTCAGTAGGAAACACATGGATTTGATCTGGACCATTGTCTGGTGAATCCTCAGAGGAAGCCATAGGGAGATGGTTTGCAGTGCTGCTCTTCAGTTTGTAGTATCGGCCTGGATACCGTTTGAGAAGCAGCAGGGGAGCCATTCCCAGCTCCAAGTGAATTGGAGGTTAGTCACCTTCTGGCTTCTCTGCAAGGATCCGTATGTAGAGAAGGGCTCAAAAGAGCGGAGTATAAATCTCTACTGTGCACGGCCCATTGCTAAAGGCTCAAAAATCACTGGCTTCAGAATGCTGTTCATTACTGGGAAACTCTCACACTGCTCTGATCCATGCCTTTCCCACTGGTGGTAGAAGCTGTGGTGGTTTGACTTCCCAAGGCCTTCAAAACTGCACTGACAAGGACAGGGTTATATATAAAGAACATTCAGCCGCAAAAGCACTTCAAAGTGCCTCTATCCCATGTCCTGCCTGACATCTACACAATACTTTTCACTCTGCTCTTCTCTTGATTGAAATCCTTAACTTTTCCACAGATGTAGACCCCTGGAGAAGGTTGTACCCATTGTGAAAAAAAGAACCTTGCTAACATGGAATGGCAGCTTCTGAAGACAACCTCCAGCACTTCCAGTGAGTAATACCTTGCACCGTAAGACCTCAGCAAGGTGCACTGTTATTATCACTTATTTAAAGGTCTCAGCTGAAGTTCAACAGTTTGAAAGGCCTTCACTGAAATAAGGTGTCTTCTGGACCACTGAGAAGACTAAAGGAAGAAAAGTCACAGCCTCTCTGCTTCTTGTTCTGTTAGCAGTCGCTTGGCCAAGACACAAGAGTTAGGACGCATCAAGGTAACAAGACCAAGACTGGGGACAGTAAGAGGGACCATATGGCTTGACAATCTGTGGCTATGCATCACATGTGACACTAAAAACGGCTGTTGTAGCCAATATTTTGTCCCTGCAGTACTAATCACAACCTGTGTGATTACGCCTTACGGCAGGAAGGTCTCCTACTCTGAATCCTGGCTGGCCCTCCTCTGTGAAAAGCCCAGGCAACAGCTTTACCCCACAAGGACAAGGAATGGGAGCAACTCACAGTTCATACTTACTATTATAAGCAATATAAAATATATAAAATTGTAAAAAGAATGTGCATCCATCACATAATACATGATGTCAACCCATCCTTCCAGGGTTATAACCTATGGGAAGACAGAGAAAGAAAGTGTAAGAACAAGTCATCCAAAAAGTCAGTAAACATCAATCTTCTGACAGTGCCTGGTACTCATCATTCCACAGCATCTCTCAGGATCCATTCAGACCTGCTGCACTTCTCACAGATGGCTTAAGACAGCAGCAATGTGTGACCAAAGGACTGGCCTGAGATTTCTACAGGAACTGGTATGATTAAAATAATAAAGCATTACAATAAAACACCTGAAACACTGCTTCTGAGCCAGCGCAGAGAAATTCCAAGGAGGGATTATAAACAAAAAGAGCCTCTCCGTGCAGAGATTTGGGCTTTTACCTTAGCTCCTGCTTTTGTAACGCTACCCATAAAATTCCTTGGGTTTTAAGTCAATTTTGTTCCTGTAAAACCAATTTCTTTGTGATTACTACTGGCTCACCGTTACAACTGCATCACCAATATCATAGTGGGAAAGCATGTGAATGGAAGCTAGTTGCCTTAATTAAATGTAGAATTGATTTCATACTCATTTTCGCAGTCCTCCTTCCACTAGAAAAGAAGCTGAGGATTTAATTAACACCACACAGGCTGTGTGCAGAGCAAAGCAAATCCTGCCATGTAATTTACACTTTTTTATTTAGCTGAAACATACCAAACCTCTCGTGTTAGCCTGCTACTAGTCCTAGAGCTGAAATTCCAGAACAATTCCCATCAAAATCAAAGCTCCTGTCTGAATTTACTTACACTGATGTACCCTATTTGTTACATCTACTGTGAGCCTTGGCGGTCCCAGCATAAACCTGGAATTGCCTCCTGCCTTCAATTTCAGTGGCATCAATCCTGGTTTAGACCCTGTTTGAGTGGAGGAACTGTGAATTAGCTCACTGTAAACAAGAAAAGGATCAAGAATCATCAACGAGAAGACTTTCTATATGGCGTGTACAGAAAAGCAGATCCATAAAGCACGTGATGCTGAAGCACTGAATAAACCACTGTTCTCATCACACCTGGAGCATCAGGGCAAAGACTTGCAGGGATGTCAGGCATGAATCCTTACCACTTTTCTCCTGCTTTTTTACCCAAGGAGCTGTAAGAAGCTTCTAGATATAGATCTTTGGTATATGATCACATCTGCAAGGGGGAGAGCATTACTGTACACACACCATCAGCACTCACAGGTTTCCTGTGAGCACCTTGCATCATCTCATGGGTGCTGGAAGAAAAGCACGACTTAGTCTTAAGCATCGTGGAATCAGTCTTGATTCCTCTCACGCTGAAGTCAAACATGGTGATGTTTCATCAAGTTTTCAAGCGCACTTCCCACGTTGAAGCACGTACAACTTGACACCCACCATGCACCTGAGAGAGAAGCTGCCAGCTAATGCAGCTAAAACCAATAAACATGATCTGCCAAGCTGTAGGTGAAAATTGTCTCTGCAGCTGTTTGGTTGTCACCATGGCCAATGACTCTGAGCAATCAGGTCTGATGAGATGCTTGCTGCATTTACACAACCTACACCCACCTCTCCTGTTCCTCATCCCATGCATTCCTATCACATCCTTTCTGCTGGTTAGCGATACACAGGTATCAGACAGGAATGCTCTGCTTCCAGTGGTGTGGGTTTAACAAAACCAATGCTTTTGGTCAATGTGAATGCCAGAGAATAATCTGTGGTAGATCGTTTTCAGCACTAGACACATTCTTTTCTGTCTGGATGCAAGTGCTGTTATTCACCTTGGAGTCTGAGAAAGGGGTTAAGCTGCCTGGGCAGACACAGGCAGTAATCAGTCTGTTCAGTGGTGTGAAACTGACAAGCAATCAAACTGGAACTGCCCTTTTCTGCCTTCCCTTTAACATGGTTGAAGCATTTATAGAGAGCAAAGTTCTTTTTGGTTGTATCCCTTGCCTGTGTAGGCTGTGCACAGCAAACAATCGCCTCCTGCACCCGATGCTTGTTTAGGTTCACGGAGCAACTGGAGGGGTCAATTGGGAGGTGACACAAGGCTAAACCAAACCACTGCCAACTACATATGAAACAGCCTCCTCTGTGCTGTTCGGAGCTCCCTCCCTTCCTTCCCCTCTATTTGGATGAACATTTCAGAGTCAGGCTGCCACAGCTGGCACAGCAGATGCTCCATCCATTTACACTTGGGGATGAGAAATCAGCCCAGGGACTCCAAACATATTTGCTACCCCTCTTCACCCAATTTCCATTGGGTAGACGAGGCAATCTTCAAATCAAATGTATTAAAAAGGATTAAACAAAGAACTCTCTTTACAAAAGCAGTTACCTGAGGGCTGCTGTTGGGCTTCTGCAGGCACTGCCAGCTCCCTACCTGGGAAGCAGCTGCTGAGACAAGAGTGAGGGCCAACCAACATTTATAGAGGTATTTTTCTTACATGCGAGACAGCATTTTCAGCAAGAATCAATCAACATACCACATTTCTCCTCTGGAGGCCTGAAGATGCTCATCCAGCTCTCAGAATATTTAAGGTGTAATTAGAATTTGCGTTATTTACTGCTCACTTGTAAACTAAAGGGATAAACAAAACCACTGGGCTTTTGTTCTGTTTGACATCTTTGTGGATTCCTTCTCGGACACATCCGCCAGCATAAACGCAGCAGTATCTAGGGGAAGGATTCCTGAGCTGCTGAGGATTAGAGTACTAGCAATCCTGTAAGACAGCGCACGTACAGACATCTGTCTTCTTTGTCTTTAGTCAAATAGCTCTGGAGAAATGCAGGATAACACACGTGTGTAGCCACCTGTAAGGTCTGAAACACTGTCTGGGATTTTTACAGCCTCATTCTGCCCATGCTGGAGACTTCTTTCCCGCTGGTCTCTATACCACTCTTCAACTATTTCTGGAACCAAGTCCAAGGCATCTGTACGGTGCAAGGTCCACCGCTGCATTGCTCAGGTTGAACCCACATTCTTCTCAGATCAGCTGAAAGCCAGCAACTCTCGGTCTTCTCCCAAGAACACAGATATATTTTCGAGCACTGCTTTGCCTGCTTTTCCTCCCTTGAGGCACCCTGACTGCAATATCACCTACTGCGCCAAGGAGAAATGACTTCCTCCTCCTTCACTTTCCAATCTGATTAATCCAGCTGACTGCAGCTCCAGCATTTGGCCCTCCAAGGCCTTTATAGATGTCTTCCAAGGACCTGGAGCACCTTTCTTATGCTTTCCAATCTCAGCAATCCCTTCTCAGTAATTAAATTCTGTTCAAGCCATGGTTGTTCACACCCAGACATATTAAACAGTGTCTCCAAATGTACCAGTTCAAAGCTTCCAATAAATGCAACGTACAACTATTTATCAACAGCGATAAGACAGCAAGGAACATGTTTCCTAATTCTGCTCTGATGAAAAAGATGTGCAAGATCTAAAACTGGCAGCTTCGGGGAAACAGCTGAAAGATTCAATTAAGATGATTGGCAAGGTTGTCCTACAAAGTGCTGCCAACTGGAATCATGGGCTGCAAATCCAGTAGGAAAGGAAGTTGCTTGCCCCCTAGCACAGGGAATGATTTTTGCCTTCGAAGGACTCCGGGCAGAGAACAGAGCTGCCTTCTAACCTATCAGAGATTCTGCATGATGCTCAGGCTGATCTCTCCTTGCCTGCTCATTCAGTTCTTTACCTCTTACACAGCATGGGCAGAGGTGCGATAAATCATTTGTCTCCCGTCAGTAGCTATGAGACTGAGTACTAAAGCCCCAAGTTTTGCATCTGATCCTCTGTTCCATCACCACAAGAATTTAACAGAAAGCTCACTCAGATGAAGGTAATGAGAGACTTTACTGATCTTTGGCTTGGTTACCATCCATGCACTCTCCACTCAGGCCCTTCCTTATCACCATACTAATAGCAGGAAGATGAGGACAGACAATCAGATATTTGGGTGGTTTTTTGGTCTTCTGTTCTGTGATTCTGATCCTCGTTTGCTCAGGCTCCAATAATTTAACCAGTTGTAACAAAGATGCTTGGTTGATTTATAGCAGCGTAACTGGGGACAGAATCGGGTCTTCTAGTGAAGTTGATCAGAATCAGTCTAAAACTCCAGAGAGAAGATCACAAGGGAGACGTAGATTAAAGACACTGGCAATTAACTCAGACCCCCTCACTGTTCCCTGGGAGACCAGAGGTTTATATTGTTTTTTTCTGGGGTCACTTCAGAGGTCTCTGCAGAACAATTTCTTTTATTATGTCAGAAGTTTTAATCATAAAAATCCCTGCCTTTGAGCTCTGCCAACATTTTTGCAAGCTCTTGGCTATCATCCATTCAAAAGCAGGGTGGTTTTTTTGCTTAAGTGTCAGTTAAGAAAAAAGAATCATCCAGGGGAAAAAACCCAACACCCAAACTCCAACCCAAACTACTTTACTAATTAAAGTCACACACTAAATTACCTTCTGTGTATTAGAAAGCAGTAATGGCTAGTGCCAGACGGACTGATGCAGGGAGAAACCAATTTTGAGGTGCCACTAATCAATTGAGGAAAGTTTGGAAAATCACTGTGTGAAGTGAAGCTGAAAAGATTATAAGAACAGAACGAACAGCATACAGAACTGCAGCCTAGCCCTGAGGCCTGATCCTTCTCACAAGGATGCTGGAGAGGGGCTCTTCATCAGGGTCTGTAGCAATAGGACAAGGGGTGATGGGTTCGAACTGAAACAGGGCAAGTTCAGGTTGGATGTAAGGAAGAATTTCTTTACTGTGAGGGTGCTGAGGCACTGGCACAGGATGCCCAAAGAAGTGCTGAATGCTCTATCCCTGTCAGTGTTCAAGGCCAAGCTGAACAGAGCCTTGGGTGGCACGGTCTATTGTGAGGCATCCCTGCCCATGCCAGGGGGATTGGAGCAAGATGACCTTACGGCCCTTTCCAACCCTAACTACTCTCTGATTCTCATGGTAAGATTTCACTTCTTTGATCACCTGGACAAACTTCTTTTGTAGAGACAGCCTCCCTAAGCATGGGAACCTGAATCAGCATCTCACACTTAGATCAAAACCCCCATAGAGCATAACTGGCAATTCCCTTGGTGGTTGATTGCAGAATTGCAGGTGCTTTTTCAACTCAGTGCCTGGCCAAAGCAGGGGATGACAGAGAGATACAGAGAAACCCTTCCAAGTTTCATCTTAATTGACATATATAATTTGCACTCAGCCTCTTTAGCTTTGGCCTAAATTGGGTCCTTTGAGGGACAAGCTGGGCATTATCTGCATCAAGATCAATTATGTGGAACTGAACAGCAACTCTAAGGACCACCATGATTATTTAGTTTTATTTACTTTTTATCTCATCGTTTCCCAGGCCTTGAGGTTTATTTTTATAAACCTCATTAAGACAAGATCCAAGAATTGTGAGAGCTATTAATTACTATGATGATCTCAAGGAAGTTTTATTGGACCTCCAGCACTCATTTCTGAATTCAAAGCCTCTTATCTAGGTATTCTGTCTTCTTGGGCATATTGATTTGGCTGGTAAGCACTGACCAGCGAATCACGGAGTATTCCTTTTCCCTATGCAGGGTGCTTGGTAGCTAATCACATCACTACTTTTGAAGGCAACTTCACCATTTTAAGTATTTCCTCATGGCACATGGTGTTAAGTAACCTCTGAGGTCAGAAAAACGGGTTTTATCAGATTGACTAATGTCCTCTGAACAGATGATTTGCCTTTCACTTTGAGGGCCTGCTTGCTTCATAAATGACTTCAAGCCATTTCGTTATAAATGGAGTCTTGCAAAGCTTGTATCTGCTCTGAAAAGTGGCCCTGAAAAACACAAGGAAGGAAATTGTGCCACTTTGAATGTTTTTTATTGGTGGCCCCTCAAATTGGTTCCACATAAACACAGCTGCTGGTCAGCATTACCACTTCAGGGTGGACCTTGAGAGGCAGAGTGCAGGCAGTGTGCAAGAACGCTGAACATGTCCCCAGTGCTGTTGTTGGTGGCCCTAAACCACAAGAAAGTGAATCCACCAGCTTAAAACCCCCATAAAACTCAACAACTTTTGCTAGAAAAGGAAGGTTAGTGGCTACCTCTCAGTTTCACACTAAATAATGCAAGATCCTCATCCGATAGCAAAAACACCACTGATTTCGGATGACTGCTGCTTAAAACAAACCACATCTCAGTCCGTATTCATGAGGTTTGATTTACTGTGATAATTACCCTCCATCTTCATTGTTTGTGTAAAGTATCTTATGCACAGGGACTGTATTTAACTGTTTAGCTTCAGCAATAATGAGTCCATTATCATAGAGAGCACCATAAATCAGAGCTTTATAGCAGAGCAAAGCTGAAAGACGAAGAGTCTGCAATGAGGAGCACAGAACTGAAGCCACACTGAGCTCCTTGCTTACAGATGAGCGTACCATATAGCAATGATACAAATGACAGTGGTTCTCCAGACACCACTGTCTGGAACACAGCAGTTGGGTACTGTTCCAAATGCAAAAAAGCAAGGATTTTTTGGTATTCATATTGTTACACCTTGTTAGGGACAAAGGGTGCTCAGCTTCAAGCACAACTACCCTCTGTGCAGGACTATGGCATAAAACACATCTCAGGTGTTCAAGTGTCTAAGCTTTACCCATTCACACCATGGATGAACCTGCCAACTCAAGGCAGTCTGGGGACATTTGTGTGGGGACATCAGGATAAAGGAGCTGAACCTCTGGCTTTGTGTACAGGTCTCCACTACACTGTACAACTCATGGGGCAAGTGCAACAGCAGCACCTGATCATGGAGCAGGTTTGGGGTCTTCAAACCAAGATTTCCCTGTAAGAATTGTTGATGTGCCTCAAGACCAGCAGTTTTTTCATCACTGAACTGGACTCCAGGGTAGCCCATGACTTTCTGCAGGCACCTCTCTTTCTACTCTCCATATAAGAGCCTATGATTGAAACAGGATGAAACCCTTCCAAAGCTACAGAGAATGCAATAGGTTTCTGCGCCGTGCTCAGTACCTCCCATCGGTTAGGAGGTCCAGATCTGGACTAAGGATGGTCTCCCTGACTTGTGCTATACGGGACAAGTCCTTCTAACCTTTAAAGTGAAGGAGATCTTTCAAAAGCCACTAATCCTCTTGGAAGCACAGTCTGAGATGCTTTAAAGGGGCTGGCTATTTTTAGATTGGGTATTCAGCAGGAAAGCTCTTCAGAGACAGAAAACAAAGTTTATTTAGCTGACCAAATTAAAAAAAGCAACACCAACAAAACTCAAACCCCATCATTTAGAGTGAAGTATTTTTGGTGATCCAAACCAGATTCAAGCCTAGAGACAAAGCATGATCTTGAAGCAGTGGGAATGAAAGGCTCTGGACTCTTCCCTTGCCAAATTCAGCGCAGATAAGCACTGTTGACACATCTCTCCAAGTTTAAAGAATGAGCCATTTGACAAAAAAGAAAGTCCTTTTGGCCGAAAAAATCATCGACTCAATGAACTCTGAAAACATGGGCAGCCCCATGAGACAGCTGCTGCTGACAAACGCGGCTCGCTGAACCACGCTGCACGCATAAATACAACGGCAAGTTGGAAGCCCCAGGCTCTTTCATTTCCCCCTGCTTCAGTGTGCCTTTTGACTTTCCCACATACATGTAAGACTAGTGGAAGAGCAGAGCTTGCAGCAGACAGGCAACCCCTATTGCTGCTAATACAGCAAAGGTATTAGCATCTTGCATTCAATACCCTTGGGGTAATCATTCCTGTGCTGTCATTTTGTAAAGAACTTGGTTGAGGTACCCTGTGGTCCCAGCAGCAAAGGAGGAAAAACAGCTCTCCCAAACGGCCCATATTAATATCTGAGTGACAGCCCAGCTAAAAGGAAGATGTGCAAGTAAGAACTAAGAGGAATGACCCTGTCAGTAGGCTCTAGAGCAGAGGGTTGTGCTTACTCTAAGGGAAAGCAATGTTAGAGCTTCAGGTCTTGTCTCCTCAGACAAGATCTTTTCGTGACTGAGTGACAGTATAGACAAAGAAGGACTCAAACCTTACTCCTGAATTTGGTCATAGCAGAAGTGCACTAAAACCTGCATAATTATTCCCTTAATTCAAATGAAGATATGGTTCCCACCACAGATTTAGCTGAAAGCTTTCCAGGCAAGGGAGAAAATCTCAGGGAAGGGTTTCAATCATGATGAGCAGAGGCTGAAACAATGTGGGCAACAGTTGTGGAACAGATCAGGGCACCAAACAACAGTGAAATGAGACAAAGGAACCCTCCTCTCTCCAAACCTGAAGCCTACCCCTGAGCCTGGTGCCTTCTCAGCTGGCCCATCTACTGACACAGACTCTGGCAGAAGAAGTGTCAGTAATGCAGACACAAACCAAGCTCCTCTTCAGCACATAGCACAGGGTCAGGATGAATAAATCCTTGACTGCATTTGAGATAGCTTACACAAGTTCCCAGGGGCTTTTCTGACAAGCTAGAGCAAGGAACAGGTACCTTCACATGCAAATGAAAGGGGTATTTCGGCACCATACGGCTGTCACTGCCAACTGTCACACCTGCTCAGGCAGCCTGCCATCCACAGAAGGACAAACGAAGTGGGTGGCATCAATTCCCCTGCTTTCCCACCTCACCTTGTTTTCTCTCCTGAGCTGCTCACCCACACCTCCATGGCTACAGCATGCTCCTTGGTGAGACCAGGAACAAGCAGGAGTTATCCATATAAGCACGCTATCAAGGTAATGCCTTGAACTCTCGCTGCTGCTAGCAGTTCCTTTAATGCTGCTCTATTTCCAGACATCTTCCTTCATAAAATGATTCAGCTTTTCTGTTCTTGGGCATTCTTCTCACGACGTGTGCCTGCAGGGCTGCCTTCAGTTCTCATAAACACAACCTGCTTTGTTTTTTCATTCCCTGACAGCAACAAGGGGGCTGCTGAATGCAGAAGTCTCCTCTGAGGATTCCCTTGCCAGAGCCTTCTCACGATGGGCCAGAGATGTATTACTTGTATGCCTTGATTAACTTGTTAACCGGGATGTCTTCTTAAGCAAAGCCTCGTAGAAGCAACATGAACTCAGAACAACATAGAAACAGCATCATGAACTGAGAGCTGCACCCAAAGACTAAATTCAAGAAGGTCTTTCATTAAGGAAACCTCTTTCAAGATACAGCTACTTCTGAAATACATGTGAAGAAAAGGCCAGAGCACCAGCAAGACTTCTCTCTTGTGTTGAATGGACATGTAGTTTTTTCCCTGTATATTTGCTCTCAAAGTTCAGTCCTTCCGACTATATCCTGGAAGGAGTCACAGAGGAACAACTTGTTCCCTTAATCTCACCTTGGTTCTGCCTCTGTTCACGCTCCTCAGAAGTTGCCTCCCAAGTTTAGCAAAAAGCATTGCCTCTCCATAAAAAACGCTAGTATAAACCTTGCTTTTCTGCAAGTCAGACTGGAAATCACCCCAGCAAGAGTTCTGTGGCTTGCAAAGTTGCCTAAATAACCTCATCCCCCAAAGCTGTGTATCTCACCAGCCATCCAACCCCCTTCTGTTTCAACAGGGTTTCTGCGTTCAGGCCTGGCCACACAGCGCTGACAGTTAGGAAGGTGGCAATGTTTTGGTTGCTCCACTGAGCCTGTCAGTAATTCAAATTAGATTGGACTTCAGTTAGGTGGGTAATTCATCATTTGCAGTGTGACAACAATACCTGTAATTACTGCTCTTATTGTTGCGGCTGAAATTCATGTGCAATAAAGGGAACTTAATATCATGCCAAACCTCACAGTTAATTTAGGTTCCATCTCCTTTCATTTGTTCTGTAATAAGCTAATTAGTTCACGTAATTTGCCATTGAACGTGCCCTCGTAACAAATATATACATGAATTAGCCTATTACACAACAAATGAGGGGAATCAAAACATGAACCCTTTGCAGGATTACATAAGGAATGATTATCCTTTCAAACACCCATAGCTGCAGCATCACCTTTATTACTTTAAGGTGTTTTAGTTGCACTTGACTGGTTCTCCTGTCTGATGCTTCTGACATTCTCTTCTATGTGGAAGGTCAACAACGCATTTCTCCACTTGGTACACCCTGTTGCCACAGGGCAGGTTACTTGCAAGCTCAAGATCACTACCATAAAGTTAAATGTCTTTCAGCTTGGCGACTGCTTAAATCCAAACTCTGGCAGCTGAAAAAGCCTGGCCATGCTGCTAGCCTCATGCTTCAGTTCACCTTTCATAAGGATGTGTTGGAGATCTTCAGATTTCCCTGTCCAAGCCTGCTTTTGGTTTTGTTTGTTCACAGTATCAAACTGTGTCCTTGGAAACTCTTGGGCACAACTTGCACTCACTGGACTTGGAAACTTCCTTCTAAATCTCCCCTGTGGGGCTCATTTCACCAACCTCCCTCCTGACAGCTCTTAAACCATGCTACATTTCCAGCTCATTGGGGATAAATCACGAAGGATGCTTGATCCAGCTGAGTCCTAAGATGACCATTATGCAAACTGGAGGCCTGCCAGTCCTGGAGGTTCAGTCCATCACTGTAACTCTTACAAAGTACCACGTATTCATTATTCCCCAGAAAAGATCAGGATGGTTGGACCCGTCTCATCCTGAACAAAGCAGAGTGCTTTCTGCCCAGTAATTCAATACCAATTCACTAGGAAGCTCCTGAGGTACTAAACCCATCAGTTCTGCTTTCTGCACTACTTACTTTGAGGCCTTATCTGACTGCTGACCCAGCGCTACCCAGCTTCAACTATTAAATTTAATGACAGCACAACTCAAAAGCTGTATTTGTTAAATGTTCTCTGCTTACAGCAATTGTTTTGATTTAGCATCACACCTCTTACTGTAATGATTCACTCTTTCCATATCAAAATCAAGCAAGCACTTTCCTCCCAACAGCTGCTTCTAAGAACAAGTCCCTGTTTCTAAACAGAATAAAGATGTAAGCAGGGTCTTTGGTTGCAAATACCCTTTAGCATTTGGATGGGCTAAGCAGCACTAAAAGCAATCATAAGCCTCCTAGCAGTCACCAAAATGATCTATGGATACAATATCCAACTTTGCCTTGCCCAAAGGAATCAGCTGAAGCCTCTGTGGTCACTCGTGTTTTCTTCCTGGGTCAAAACTGCACATTTTCAAGCTGAGAAAATGAAATGCCAACAAGAAATTAAAACTTGGAGCCTGCAAAGCCACTCAGGAAGTACAAAGGAAGCAGGACCCCTTGAGAAGCACCTGCTCATTCTGAATGCACTAACACAGCGCTTCTACAAAGCATCGCCCTCTGCCCTTTCTCTGGCAAGAACATTGCTGCCCCATGGTGGGAGCCAGATGGGACCTCCTGCGCACATCCATCAAGCTCCATCAAAGAACTGTGCAAGAGCAGAAAAAGGAGAATGCAAGCAGAGCCAGAGACCCATCCACCATTCTTGCTTTGATCTCCCCCTTTCCTTTATGCAACACTCACTACGAGTCAGGAACATTCACAATTACTATGGCAGCTCCTCTCTTGACATATTAATTCCAGGAAAGAACTAAAGCATTTTAATAAACATACCCTCACAGAGACTTGGGATCCTTCTGGATTTGTTTTTAAGCCTCTGACACCAGCACCACTGTGATTCAAGATGAGCTACTGTGACAGCAAGAGAGCTGACAGGATGCTAAGAGCAAGTAATCACCCCTTTACAACTCCCAGATGAAAATGGAAGTTAAGTTTGTATTAGAATTTGAAGTTAGAAGGAAATTCATAAATGAAATGTAGAGCTCTGAATGAGTAATTATTCATCATTGAGAACAGACCTCATAGCAGCCTTCCAGTATCTGAAGGGGACCTATAGGGATGCTGGGGAGGGACTCTTCATGAGGGACTGTA